>CAHIKZ030000591.1:3007500-3015053 GCA_903632075.3 Acanthosepion pharaonis | reverse complement strand
TAAATTTTCCCTTTGAATATCATTTTTCTTACCAGTTATTCCCTTGCTGTCTTTGGGCTGCTCGTTTCTTGTCACATGCCTACTAATCATCATTTATGTTTATAGACATTTTTTGTTTTGTTTTATTTTCACAAGGAATGTCTTTTCAGTTCTTTATTTCATGGATCACCCCATCACATATATCTATATTCACCAGTTTACAATCACAGTCACCTTTGCATGATCCAAATTAATTTACAGTCCTGTAGTAAAGCAACAAAAATGACTTTTTCCTGTATTGTATAGTTAGTAATTGTTTCTACTTTTACCTCTTACAAAATAATACAATTTGTATACGTGTCAATACTGCTGTAGAATAAAGCATGCTTCTGTTACATAATTGAAAATAGATGTTAGTTTATTTCTCTAAGTGCATTTAATGTTTGTAATTTTGTTTTGAGTTTAGAGTGGGCTTTTATCATTTAAGTACTTTTTAATATACCATTTGTTTATATAAAAACCATACGATTAAGTGAAATCAAAAACTAATTTTAATATAACCAGAGAATGGCATGGTTTTTATTCAAACTGGTATTTTCAGCTCCCCATCCTGCAAATTCTCTGGTCTTCATCAAATGTTTAAGATATTAAGTAATTGACTTGAAGAACTAAAACATTATTTAAAATGTTAATAAAAGTAAAAAAAAAAAAATTTGAGATAGCTATTTATATAAAAATATTTAAACTAGTAAATAAAGTTTGATGGCATGATAAAAGTAGATTTCAAGGTACAATAGTTTAACAAGTATTAAATTTCATAGCTCTTTTTGTATTTAATATATTTTCAAGTCGGTGTTTAAAAAAATACAAACTGTAAAACTATTTCTACATATCTTTTTAATATTATATGCATTTTTTCTTCTTTTCAAGGTAAGGTTTGAGAAGGGATCTGTACATTGTCTTTAATTTTTATTGATTTATCTTGTTTCAAATGAGTTAATAGAAATATTGAGGACAGACAAGGTCATCAGTGGTTCTCTAAATTTGACTTGCACAGATTTTTGTCTCCAGGCAACAATATTGAAGACATTAAATACTATCATAAACTTACTTGTTTAACTAGGATTTATTATCTCTGATTTTGTCAGTTCTTTAATTGTAAATTGAAAAATAAAATTCCAATATTTTTACCACTTTGGAATATTAGTTTCTGGAATTTTAGTTTCAGACTGAATTAGTTGTATATACATCTTAAAAACTTCATTTTAAATTTATTTTTTTATTACTATTGTGATATTTTCTCAAGCAGAATTTTCTAATATAATTTGTGGTCATTGTTTTTTTTTGGGGGGGGTTGCATTTTCCTGTTCTGCTTGTTCTGTCAATGTTTCTATTTTTGCTTCTTGAAAATAAGAGGATAAATATTTTCTTTTTCTTTTTTTTTGTTTGCTGATAGAGAAAAATGCATATATAACCTCATGTTACTTCTCTTTGAAGAAGATAGATTACAATAGACTTTTTTTTCTCTAAGCTTTGGAATAATGAGTTAGGATATAATGAGTTAGGAGTCATATCAGTGACTTGCTATTTTATAAGCCTAATCATATAAAGATGCATGGGTGTACAAATGCAACAAAAAGTTTTTATAAATATTCTTTTTCTAAATACCAGGCTTTGCAAAAGTTCTGTTACTTTCTGTTATTTTAGTTTCAAAGCCTGAATAGATGATGTCCTGGGTGCAATAAGACAAATATTGTTATTCGAATAATTTATAATGTGCTTACACAATACTATTAATCGATATTCCCACCCTCATGGTTGGAAGGCCGCACACACTTTATGGACATAGTCTTTCTTCATCCAGGACCATGCGTAGTTAACGGAGGGCTTCAGCTCTTCAATATTGCTATGACAAACTTTGCGAACATTGTGAACCTTGTTCTCAATATGCACCCACACTCTGTAATCCAGAGGGTTGAGGTCAGGCAGTGAGAAGTCCTTTTAGCAAAAATTCATATTTGACTCCAACCAATCTTGCACAATTTGCTGTGTGTGTTAAGGCATTGTTCTGCTGAAAAACATAGTCTGCATTCTTGGTTATTTTTCTCGCCCAAGACAGGACTCTCATGGCCAAGATAACTCTGTAGTCAGCTGCAGGTAACCTGTAGCCAGTTTCGAACCACACATACAGCATCTTCTCCCCATCTGAGGCTACATGACACCAACCATCATCACAGAGGCTGGATGCTTGGTTGTAGACATGTAGCAGACATCAGAGATGTCCTGGACAAAACTAACAATGTGATCGTACTGCTTGTTCATGACTGAAGCCACCCTGAAGGTCTTCCTATCTGAGAAAATGACAATGCAATTCCCATGGCTTCAAATCATTAAGACAACACTCTTGACATTTTTCTTGCATGCGGACAATTAACAGGGATCTTTTCATGTGCCTGAAGCTTTTTCCTCTGTCACTGGCCACAGAGATATTTTTTCTTTTCACAAGCTTAGTCATTTTGAGCATCAGATCCTTTTCAAATGCTTTCCTAACAGTTAACTTTCATCACTTTCTTTATCAAAACAATAGAAGTGAATATAGGAATATAGTTCATTTTTATCAAGTGTTCTATTTAATTTACAAAAATGTAAAATTAAATTTGTTTATTTATTACAGTTAAGCATAATGAATTGATATGATTAATTTTATATCATACAAGACAAAAGAGAATATTTAATGTCCCTGATGGTTTGAATTTGGATGAATTTGTAATTAAGTCCTTTCTGCCAACTTTAGATCATTTACTTTTAGAAATCAACATATTTAGTTTATTTTGTAAGTTACAGATTTTCTTATTTTTTTAATTTACACTGTCCATGTTTATGAAGATCATTTCCTATTTCACCTTATCAAAAAGTGTTGCTTCTTTTTCTTCTAATTCATGTGCTGAGGACTTTAGGAATTCATGTACATAGTATGGTGTGAGTTTTTGATTAATTTGTGAACATTGAGGAAAAACTTTTTCTTCAATGCAATTTTTAAGAAAGTTTTTCCTGTTTCTGTAAAAAGTGCAGATATTAATAATTGTATTTTCCAAGTGTATGTTTTTGTTTCCATGTAGACAATGTGTAAAAATTTCTGATAGAATATATCTGTAAAAGGACAAATCTGAAATTAATAAATAAATGGACCACCTACTCAAATACAAGTATCCACTAAAAATAACATTAAAATGTTATGTATATATATATAAATAAATAAACATTGAAACACTAGTTCCCATACAGAAAGATGATGACTTGGGAATACCAGGTGCTGTAAGCTTAGATGTGCACGTGGTATGATGGATAATGGCTCGAAATTGTTAATTGGAGAGCCAAGTTCTAATTCCATTTGAGTCCATTATATTCACTTTCACACAAAAACCCTGGTGAA
This sequence comes from Acanthosepion pharaonis, assembly GCA_903632075.3. Classification (NCBI taxonomy): domain Eukaryota; kingdom Metazoa; phylum Mollusca; class Cephalopoda; order Sepiida; family Sepiidae; genus Acanthosepion; species Acanthosepion pharaonis. The sequence goes on along the minus strand of CAHIKZ030000591.1, from coordinate 3,011,641 downwards.
AGATATGAATCCACCTCTTCTCGGCCCAGCTGTGGGTTAATTAGTTAGATTTGTATCACTAAATCATTATCTCCCCCCGCCAAATTTTTACACTCTAAAAATATTTTCTGGCTTGCAACTGGTTGACAAGGTGTAGAAAATGAATCAAATATCATTCACACACACACACACACACACACATACATATATATATATATATATATATATATATATACACACACACACACACTAAGTTTGAGCAAGTTGCTCTGGATAGATATAACTGTAGATATTTTTGCCAGAGTTTTATCATAAATTTTTAAATCCATCATATTGACCAGCTAAGAGATGAAAGATAATGATGAAAAGCAACAGCAAATATTCCTGTTGCTATGTCCTGAGATTCTTGTTGTTGCACAATATGTGGACTTGATGCAGTTCACTGGTGGGACTAAAGTGTCACATGAGACAAACATTAGAACTGAGGTTGTTGAATTCTCATACATTGAAATTGACAGAGGTGTTCATCGTGTGTGTGTAATAAAGTAAAGTCCATTCGTAAGATTGTTGACCATTAAAAAGTATATTACCTATAATAATAAAGCAAATTGTCTGTCCGTCCTTTCGTTTTTCAATCTTGGCAAATCATAAACAACCTGAAGTAACTATAGTTACACACAATTAAAAATTAAATAACTCATTTAAAGTTAAATTTAAATATCAAGCAGTGAAAAGTTTAAAAAACAACTCTTTACAAAAGGTTTGACTTTAATTTCACTTTTTGTCACAACCACAATTGATATAGTCTAATTAAACCATAATTAAAACTTAAGCAAGGCACGGGACGTTGCCTATGTTTTCATTTTTTTATTATTTTTTTTTTTCTAGTATGCATACTGTGACGTATTCAAAATATTAAATAACTTGGGTTCCCTACTGTCTCTTAAGAGTCCCTTTATATGAAGGGATCATAAAGAATGGTTATTTTAAAAGATAAAAATTGCATGCAAAATAAATGTAAACAAACTATGGAGATTGGTTGTGTATACGAAGAAAGATTATGTTTTATTAAGGTGTCTAATAAAGATAAAATAATTTTATTATTTCTAAATTCTTATAACCTTTATGTATATAGGATGCTGAAAGTAAAAGGCTGAAGGCCTAAAATCCCTCAGCAGGAGCTAGCCTAAAGTCTGCCCAAAGGGTGGATTCTAGGCTACTTAGAAATAATGCATCTTGTAAATTAGTAATGCAAATGTTATTATTGTTTTTTCTCTTATTTCAATCTAATTTTTAATAACCTATTATGATGGGGAATACTTCAAACCATCAGTTCATTCATCTTCTAAATACATGCTCTTATGGTGAAATCTAACAGAACTGCAAATTTTTAAAACAATTTTTAGATTGCACTTTACTTTTTATTAGAATTGGTGATGATAGTATGATTTATTTTGCTTTTAACTTTGCTATTCCTTCATCTTAGCATAAAACTTAGCCCTGTTGTTTTTGACATGTTCTAGAAACATAGACCTTATAATTTCAAAACCTATGATACTTAGTTTTTTTCTTGTGTTTTTTTAAATAAGCTTACTTTATCCATGACATTTTAATTATGTCAAAAGAAAATTTTAAATACTAAAACTGTATCATTTAAATTTACTAAATATTAGGCCATCATATCATATTTTTTTTCCTGTATAAGAAAATTGAATTTTATTACATTCCGTTCATTTAATGAGTAAGAGAGCAGCATAAAAACTGATGCTGGGGTACAAATATACAAAGCTTGATATATCCTTTATAGCACCCAGTCTGATAAGTGTATACTAAGCACATACATCCCTGCCAAATTGTGCATGATATGGGGATAGGTAAGAGCAATGCATAACATTACAGGTGAGGACCCAGTTAGAAATAACTTCAAGTTGGGTAATCCAGTTCACTCAGTCTCTGATTGAGACTGTTACTAAATATATAAATCTGAATCTTAAGTTATCTTAGGTGCTTCATCTTTCAAACAAAACCCGACCATGATGCTCCCTAACTACTACATCTCATGAACATTGTATCAGCCCTAGGGGACATCTTAAATTCAGGCAACTGACAAACAAATCTGTCGTACTGAACTGGATATTTACTGTAGCCCATCTGAACAATGCCCATCAATTAATATCAGAAGCAATAACAGTTATGCCTGATATCGCATCAAGGCATTTATTATTTTTGACAGGTTTTTATTTCACAGCTTTAAGATATTTAATTTTAAGATTTCTCTACACATTGCAGTTTGATTAGATGCTGATATTAGTTTACACTGGTTAATTTTCAGGCATTTTTCATTCTTGTGCTTTTGATGGCAGAAGAAACTAATATAGATATATTTTAATGCATTACGTGAGTTGCTCCTAAGAATATTTTTACATAGATATGCTGAAAAGAGTAAGCATTTCAATGTATATTCATATTTTTATGCTCCTGTCCAATCATTTCCTTGTTTCAAGAAAAGTAACTTATTTTTCTGTAATTTGTTTTTAAAGAAACATATGCAAAATTAAACCAAAATTTTATCTTGATAATCAAATTTACAAAATGCTTGGAAACTTCTATGAAGTTAAGAATTTATAACTAGGTAATTGTTTTATTATAAAGCTTTAATTGGATGATATAGGGTTTGATTTAATGGTATACATTATTATTACTGCTACTATTATCTTCATATTCATAATATAAAGCTTTCTAAGAAATTATGCTTGACACTTGATGGCTCATATAAATGTTATTGTTATTTAGTAATATTAAGGAAGGAGAAATTTGAGTAATGAGAAGATGTATAATTCTTAAAGGCTACTTTACAGACCATCTAATTACACTTAATACTTGAAATTAATATCTACAAATAGGATAACCTTTAAAAAAAAAATTTCTAATTTAAAAAAAAATAGGTAATATATATGTATATTTTACTAGAACTCTTAATGGTTAATCAGTGAATATACATCTTCAATGTGATATACTAGCAAATAATAAAAGATGACAGTTATGTTTGCTACATGTCTATAGTTTTTTTAATTTCTTTATTAGTTTATAAAGTAGTTTTTCTCTCACCACAATAAAATTGAAATCTTTTTGCTGCATGATACTTTTAGGTATAGTCTGTCAAAAGCCTTATTTCAGACCTTCACATCATATGATTAATAGAAAAAATATATTTGTTTTATTCATACTATTCTTGATTGTGTCTTTTTATATTTTTTTCTCCTCAATACCCTGCATTTTTGGTATAGGCAATATTTGTTTTTTTTTGTTTTTTTTTATTTATAGCCTTTTTCTTGTTTTTATATTTATGAGATTAATATTGTTATTCATTTGTATCCAAACACACTTGGGAAAAGTATTAATCCACCTCTTCTTCAGCTATGGGTTAATTAGTAAAGCTTGTGTCATAAAATCATTATCTCAAAAAAAAATTATTACAATATAAAAATATTTTCCAGCTTTTAAATAACCTGCAATGGGCTGATAAGCTATAGAGAACAAATCACTCAATCAGGTTTCTTCCAGCCTTAGTAATTTCTAGCAATTTTGAAGTGAACCTCTTATGTAAGGAGATGATTCTCATTCCACTTTCTATGCTCAGGGGATATCTCATTTCAGTTAATATTCACTTGTCCATCTCTTCCTTTGAATAAATGTATATGACTTCTAGCACTATCCAAACCAGATGTTTTAACCAACACTTTAATCCACTAGGTTATGTGCCTTTTGGATAAAGCAGAATGAGAACCATCTATCCCTACAGATGGAATAAAGGGTTTGATTCCAAATTTCAAGAAGGTTAATTAGTACAACAGATTCCTGAAGAAATTCAGAGCATAATGAAACGTTTTAAGTATAACAACCAAGATGAGCATACTGGTCATAATAGAAAAGTCATATAATAATAATAATTATTCATCTCAAAACTTATGAGAAAATTTTGTGATAAATTTAAAAGTTCCTGAAGAATCTTCAAATATTTGGTTAAATTATATATATATATATATATATATAATATAAGAATTTTACTTTTTAATCTGAAAAATCATTACTTCAAATATTATTTTCAGTAGATACCTGTATGTGAGTAGATGCTTAGATTTATTTTCAGCAGTATTTTGTC
>CAHIKZ030000591.1:2967500-3002500 GCA_903632075.3 Acanthosepion pharaonis | reverse complement strand
CCCTTACACATGTATATATACACATACACACACACATAAACATGTATACACATAAGTACACATACACACTATACATATACATACATAACATAAACATCTCCATTTATATATACACTTACATACATACACACATATATACACATACATACATATACATACAAATATACACACACATACACATACATACATATAAATACACACAGAGATATACACACATGTACATATATATAAAAAAGTTAAAATCTAAATAAGTGATTTATTCAAATATTTGCGTGTGAAAAAAAAAAAAAAAAATTTTTATATATATATACATATATATACATATCTACATACACATACATGCACATACATATACATACATGCACACACATACACAAACATATATATATAAATACATAGCACATCACATAAACGTGCACAAAGGTACATTTAGAGATAAACATAATAGTCATACAATTAAAATGTCATGCCTATGATGTTATAGGACCGAGATGGAGCCGACATAAGTGACAACATGTTACACAACGGTGTTCAAGTTTTGAAACCTTTCTTATGTCTACATTTAGAGAATACCTCATTCAAGATTCAGCAGCTCATCTCTATTTTTATCTTTGATAATGAAGATTTTTTTTCCGCCATGCATAGATCACACCGATCATGGGAAGTTATTAGGTGTTCTGGCTCTAGATAGGAATCTCCATTTCAAAATTGGGTTTAATCCCGTATCCACCAGTTCCCAGTAGTGTTTGGATAAGGAAGTCTGTCTACTGAGGCATCTATATCTAAATGAGCGTCTATGGTTGTATAGACGCTGCTTCCAATCACCGATATACCTATGTATCTTTTTTTCTCGTTTATATTTCCCTCGGGAAAGATAGTTGCCTCGTATACTACATTTTCAGATATGCATTTACCCCCGATTGGACAATGGTCTTTATTCCTACAATTGCAGGTAGGGTTACTAGATTGAGTTCCATTACCGTGGTAGTTTCTAAGTATTCTGCAATTATGGGAAGATATGATTTTCTCTATATTTCTAACGCATGAGTAACTAATTTTTAGAGTTTTCCTATTGAAAATTTTATGTAGTGGATGCTTACTGTGGAAATGTTTATCAATTAATTTCAGAAAGAAACTTCCTATATCAATGTTAGAGAGTCTGCAATATGGTGGGTTGAACCATATTACCTTCCTTTTCCTGTTCTTAGTTTTGCCCTTTATTCTGATTTACAAGTTCACCATTAAAGCTTAATTCTTGTCTAAAACCACTATTTTTAAGGCCTGATTGTATATAAATTTATTATCATTAAATATTTTCTGGCTAGAAGATAGCTTATTTATTCTCGTATTCACAGTTTTGGGGATGTGATCTATCACATGTTTAGGGTGGTTAGAGGGACGTTGATGTATAGGGTGTTTGATCAACTTTATGGAAGGGTTTAAAGGTATTATTCGATAGATTGAGTGTAATATCTAAAAAGTTGACTATTTTCAGGTTGGAAGATATTTCAATTTTAAGGTCTAAGTATTTGAAGGCCCTAATAATCTTCTTATGTAAGCTGGAAGTTAAGGGACCATTGCTATTTGGGACAATGATTAAGCCGTCATCTCTATAAATTCCGACTTGGTTAAGGTCAACTATTCTACTCAAGGTGTCAAGAATATATATGCCCACCAGATCTGCAATTTGGGCAGAATCAAAGGCACCCATAGGTACATCGAAATTACCATTATTCTTTTTTACCCAAGTAGCGTCATTGTATGTAAGTATTGATCTTCTAGACGCTAAAATAATGTCCAGATCAATATCCGTTATTTTGGTAAATCCTTTATGATTAAATTGAGGCTATTAATTAATAGTTCCTCCGAAATAGAAGGGTAAAAATCCAAGATGTCAAATTGATGAAAGTGGCTTTATTCTTGTTAGTGATATTTCGAACCATTTAATCGTCTCCGCCGAGTCCTTCCAAAGGTTAGCATGATATTTATTCAGGACACAAGATGTTATTTCCTTTAAGATACTCTTGAAATTAATCCCAACTCAGATTTGGAGGGATTACTTAGACGGGTCTGTAAGCTATTGACAAAGTTCGCTTATGATCCTTGAAGAGAATGTATGCATCTTTCAAACCAAATTTGCCCATTCTGTCAGCAACTCCACATTTGTTAGCAAATTTACAGATGTCTTCATTGATAGATGATAAGGTGTTATTGCCTTTGTCTTTTTATAAGAGCTGGTAATTTTGTCAGTGACGATTCTGTCATATTCAGCAGGTTTAATTTTATAGAAATTTTGGATTTGTCGGCTTTAATCCATAATTTATTAGATTTCATTATGTTGTTAAGGTCTCTACCAATTTTGGTTTGGAAGTAGTTGTGATAATTCTTGAACTTAATCCTTTTAATTAGATCAATCAAATCGCCTTCGAACGGTCCAAGTAGCTTGTTGCACGGTGGAGTATTTTGGGATCTCAGGTTGTATGTTTCAGGATTCAGTTCATGATCATTTTGGGGATTACTGGTGAAATGGGTTTTCCACCTCATTCTTATAATAAGGTCGATGATCCTGTCTGTTCCCGAGGGAAATATAAACGAGAAAAAAGATACATAGGTATATCCGCCCGGTGATTGGAAGCAGCGTCTATACAACCATAGACGCTCATTTAGATATAGATGCCTCAGTAGACAGACTTCCTTATCCAAACACTACTGGGAACTGGTGGATACGGGATTAAACCCAATTTTGAAATGGAGATTCCTATCTAGAGCCAGAACACCTAATAACTTCCGCGATCGGTGTGATCTATGCATGGCGGAAAAAATCTTCATTATCAAAGATAAAAATAGAGATGAGCTGCTGAATCTTGAATGAGGTATTCTCTAAATGTAGACATAAGAAAGGTTTCAAAACTTGAACACCGTTGTGTAACATGTTGTCACTTATGTCGGCTCCATCTCGGTCCTATAACATCGGGCATGACATTTTTTAATTGTATGACTATTATGTTTATCTCTAAATGTACCTTTTGTGCACGTTTATGTGATGTGCTATGTATTTATATATATATGTTTGTGTATGTGTGTGCATGTATGTATATGTATGTGTATGTATGTGCATGTATGTGTATGTAGATATGTATATATATATGTATATATATATAAATTTTTTTTTTTTTTTTTTTTCATACACGCGCAAAATATTTGAATCGTCCTTATTTAGATTTTAACTTTTTATATATATGTACATGTGTATATCTCTGTGTGTATTTATATGTATGTATGTGTATGTGTGTATATGTGTGTATATTTGTATGTATATGTATGTGTATATATGTGTGTATATGTGTGTATGTATGTAAGTGTATATATGTACGTATGGAGATGTTTATGTTATGTATGTATATGTATAGGTGTGTATGTGTACTTATGTGTATACATGTTTATGTGTGTGTGTGTGTGTATATATACATGTGTAAGGGTGTGTATGTATTTGCATGTGTATATATATATACATATATAAGGGTGTGTATGTATTTGCATGTGTATATATATACATATGTAAGGGTGTGTATGTATTTGCATGTGTATATGTATGTGTATATGTATGTATGTGTGTATATATGTATGTATGTGTGTGTATGTGTATGTGCGTGGATGTATGGGTATATGTGTATATATATATATATGTATATATATATATATATATATATATATATATATATATGTGTATGTATAAGTATGTATGAATGTATACATGGGGCATATGTATGCGTGTATATGTATGTGAAAAGTGTGTGTATATGAATATAGCTGAATATGAGTATGTGTGGATATGTGAATATATTTTTAGGTTTTTTTATATTTTACATTTGATACGCCAGAGCAGTTATGAATGTACAAGATTCATGGAAGATTGAAGTTTATAAGCAGTAAATTGACCTTGTCTCACCGAACGCTCCTTTGTGGCCGATCGGTAAGGCACGTCAGCGTAAATGACGGTTCCAGATAGGATGCAGGTTCGAATCCTGTCAAAGGACGAATATTTTCTATGAAAATTTCTCGACATTCAGGCTGGTAAATGTTATTTAATACTGTTTATTATAAACAGAGCATTTACTTAAATACTTGTATCTATAAAAAGAACGTTAAACATAAAATGTCTTTTAATAAATAAATTGTCGGACTTTGTCCATTTCTTAATATATATATATATATATATTCTGATAGATTCTTCAATTTTATTGCCAAAATTCTGGTCACCCTCATATGTTAAATTATATCATTATATATATATATATATATATATATATATATATATATATATATTTATTTTAAGGTATACTATATGTGTTAAAGTGCTCAATATCAGGGATAGAGCATATAAAAAATATAAAGTGGACATTGAAGTCAACACCAGCAGCAACAATCTGTTTCATCATCAGACATGAAAATAATGTTTAAGCATGAAACAGAATGGGTGTTGACCTCAATGTCCACACACACACACACATATATATATATATATATATATATATATATATATATATATATAATTAATGTATGTCAATGTGAACAACATTTTATTGATGATAATATAGACTTTAAGCAGTTAATGATTTTTTTTTTTTAGTCTGGCATTATTTCTTATTATAAACATTATATTTCTTAGGTACACATGTTTGAATAGACATCCCTGTTATTTTAAACAGTGGATTTAATGTGAACTGGCCTAGAAATTGAAAAGTCTTACTAAAGAAAATGTACCTTCCCTGTTAGAATAACCATTTTTAAGCTAAATGTACCTTACTAATGGGCCACAGGAAGCTAACATAGTAAAGCCAGACTCACTTACCTTATTCAAGAAATGCACACCTCTCCTGCATAGCTGAAATGTTAAAGTAATTTTTAAGCTATTAATGGATTTTTAAAAAGGCTGACTCCAATTTGAAAATAAAGCTAGCAGATATAGACTTTGAAAAGTCCCAATGAGAAGTGTGCATTTTTTAAATGGGTAATTGTATTTTGCAAAAATAAGTTCATGATTTCCCATGCTAAGGCGCACTTGGCTTAAATAGTTTCCCTGAAAAAAAAAAAGAAAGTGAATATACATTTAATTCATATAAGGAGACACTTTTTCTTCAGGAGAACCTTTCAGTCTCTAAGCTGGTTAACATTAATTTCACAGTTTAAACTAACAGGGATGACTATTCAAACATTTATATTATTATATATATAAAACAAGGTCAGCTGTGTTGGTAAAATCAAGTAGATGTAAGCATTTTAAGATTGTTGTTCCATAATTAGTAGTCTGCAATTTTTAATCAGTTCATATTTACCATGTTTGTTTCCAGTCGTATTTCCAAAGCTGGAATACTTTTTTTTTCTTTTTTTTTTTTTTTTATTTCTTTTGAGCTTGCCAAAGGACAAAAGAAAATAGTGAAAACTCTTGCTAAATTCTAATTTATCTGGATTAAACTATCATGATTCATCTGTTGATTGTATTAATCCTTTAATCAGTTGCTTTGAATTTAACCTAATATTTTTGAGCAAATATTTTTCAAGGGAAGAGGAAGCTGAAAAGTTCTTTATCCACCCTGTTTCCCCAAATAATTATTCTAATCTTTGGTCATTACTGATTTTAAAAAGCAAATTGGAGAAAGAACTTTTCAGTACTGCTTCATAATACTATGCTCACTGCAGTCAGTCTCCCTGTACTAACAAATGAATCTATTTTAACAATCATGGGTAATTTAGGAGAGTCAAAAACAAGTTTCAATTGTCTTTTATATTTCACAAATTTTTTTCTAATTTTGTATACATAACTAAATTACAATCAGAAGACTTGGTATTTTTACTTATTCAATGATTCTGTTGAAGATGTTTTCATTGATTTTCAATTTACTAACATCAATGAACCTTGTCCCATTAATGCAAATATGTATCATGGAGCCACAGTGTTTATTTTCAGAAATTAGCATTTAACAGGGTTACATTAATTCTGATTATTCAAGCATCTTCCAGATTGGATGATTACCAATAAATTTCATATGTATCTGAAGTTGTAACAAAGTTAGGTGAAAATAAAGGTGCATTGCCTATAAGTCATAGATTTTTATATGAAATGCCAGTAGATAGATGAATCTGCTGCTTAAATGTTCACAGTTTTTTTTATTTGAAGAAAGTATCAAATCATTAATAATCTAATGAAGTAAATTTTTCAGGTGTGTGACAGTGAAATTAACCTGCTTTATTTTGAGCTACAGTAATGTGTGATGTAAAAGTTATTAGCTTGTTTGTTTGTTTTTATTTTTGTGGGGTGGAGCAAAATCAAAGTTTTATGAAAAAATAATTGTATTTATTTTCAAAAATACAAATTCAGTCTTTTTTCTTTTTTTTCTTTGAACATTTTTATTAAAAGTGTAAATAATTAAAATTAACTATTAGTTTTAGATTAGAACACAACCGATGTTTTTATATTTTTCTCATTAGACAGTATTTGGAATATTAGTTATTAGCAGGTGTTGTTGGCAGAAAACAACTATAAAAATGATTATTTTAGAAATGATCATACATGAAAAATTATTGAATTTTTTCAGATTTGTTAAATTTTATTTACTTTCTTTCATATAAAAATGTTAGTTGGCAACAACTTCATATGCAGGTATCTCAGACAGATCATTTTTTTATGTTTATATTAGTTTTAACCACAGGTTTTACATTTTTATTATTTATTATTATTTACAAAAAAAATGTAAAAATTAATTTTATAATTATTTTTGTAATTTTTATATTTGTGATCCATAACCTTTAATAATATCTAAAATATGCGACCATAGGATTTAGTTTTCTTCAGTTAGTGAGGAATATCTTCTTGTCATTGGTAATCTTACATTATGATCCAGAAACAAAGAACAAGGGTTTTGTCCTCCTCATCAAAGGAGAACAGCAACCCTCCTCCCCAGTTGTCCACACCAACAGAAGCCTTGGTGACAGGAGGATCCAATATACCAGCCATACCCACCACATCAGCTTCCAACAGCAACAAGTCTGATACCATTATCAACACCTCTTCTACCGTCGCCGCTGCAACCACCACCACCACCACTACCACTACCACCACATTGGATCTCACTTCCACACAGAAAGTACTTTCTTCTCCCTCCTCTACCACTGGTGTACTTTCCTCTCCTGCACACCCCTCATCACAGCCTTTACCGGCTACAACTGTCCCTTCCAATCAACCAGCAGCAGTGTCCCCATCTTCTTTGTCTGCATCTTCAGCACAAAAGGCTGATGGCTCCTCACCTGTACCTAGTACTACCCAACACTCCAATACACCCACTCCCATATCACTTTCTTCATCCGGCCAACTACCAAAGATACCTTCTGCTGCCATTGGTCCTATGATGAAATTAACAGATGATACGCCACCCACAGATAATCAACTCTTGGGTATAACTCGCCTCCAGGCAACACCAACTGATGCTAATAGCACCACCAATGACGGTAACAGCACAGCAGTGCCTCCTGCAGCAACCAACCAAAAAATGCCTTCTTCCACTTCAACGGGAACTACTTCTTCAGCAGGTGCTACACAAACCTCCTCTGGGGCCACCGCAGACAAACCTGTGGGTGAGAGCCCGTTGCAGGTGAGAAATACTAAAATAACCAAAATATATATACCTATATTAACAATATAAAATATTTGATGATAGTGGTGATTATGATGATGATAAAAGCATTTATCAATGTGTTGTATATAGATAGTTTTTATATTGTTTCTGTATTGTTTAATATAAGTATGTGTGTGGATGTACATAAAGCTATGACTTACCATTTTTCTTTTGTGTGTAAACTGATTTATTAAATCAAACTTTTTGAATATTGTTACAAAAGTAAAAAATATAAACTTTATTCTGTTGGTAGAACAATTTTTCAAGAATATATTTACCTTTCTTTTTTTTTTTTCCTCTCCAAAATTAATTTTACATTTTACCAAATTCATTCATAATTAACAAACTGATACCCTCTCTTATGTGAAAAATCAGTTTTCTTTGAATCTACAACGAACTCTATATAAAAAAAAAATTCCTAAATCAAATTTAAAAAAAACTTTTAGACTTTCAATTTTTTATAAAATTGAGTTACATTTTCCAAGCAATTTGTCGCATTATACTTTGCTTTTCCATCATTTTCATCTGCCATTTATTTATGCAAAAAAGTGATATTATGTATACATGTTCCATTCCTAAAATTTCAAACTTTACTCTCTCAAAAGAAATTCCCAAAACATTCCTTTTAACAAAACATTATGTAATCAATCAATTACAAAAGGTTTACAGCCATGTCATGTTGAGACACCAATTTTCATACAATCACCATCTAAACAATTTCAAGCCTGGTCAGTACCTAAATGGGTGACCGCTTGATGTGCTGTATGAATAATGGCTTGGAATTGGAAATCGGAGAGCCAACTTCCAATTCCAATTGGGTTTGCAATATTCCATTATGCACAAATACCCTTTGGAAAGGTATCCACCTCATCTCCTCCCAGCTATGGGTTAATTATTAGGACATGTATCGGTAAACCATTATCTCAAAAAAATCTTACAATGTAAAAATATTTTCTGGCTTTAAATAACCTGCAAAAGGTTGACAAGCTGTAAAAAAACCCAAAAAAACAAAGTAAATATATTTTCAAATCTGCTATAAGTTTTAATTTTTGTACTAGTAACATTAGATATTTTTATTTTATTTTTATCACCAAATGCTCTTTTGTTTCCATTTTTATAAATGGATCTCAAGTTTTCATATTTCATCAGATTCAGTTTAGATGCTGAGATTTTAAATTTGACTTTCAAATTGTTACTGTTAATTTTTGTAGAATGCTGATAACTTCAGTTCATGAAATCTATTATACATGTTGGACAAAATTAAATAAGATAGACTCATTGGTTTAAATGGATTTGTCTGTTCATGAAACTTTCAACATGTCTTTGATTTAACTGTTTTGCTTGCTTTTTTACTGTTTAGTGCCATTGTAAATAATACAGAGTTCAAAATCTTGTTTAACAGTCCCCATTTTGACATGTCCAAAGAACTTTTCCCATTGGCTCTATGAAATTGAACAGTAAAATAGATTTTTTAAAAATCCCATGAAAATTTTAATTCGCATTTTACTATTCAAACATTATCAGAAAGAAGATTTGTAAAAACAGCACATGAAAAGGCCAATTGAAATTTTATAATTTAAAGTCATATTTAAAGCAATTTTTCTATTACAATTTTCTTATGGTGGCTTTCAGAATTCTTTAACAGATGTTTAGCCAAGGATTGGCTATTTAAGAGTGTTTATGTAATTGTTTTCTGGCTTCAAAATTTTGTAAGCTCTCAGTTTATTTCTCATAGCCTGCAGTCTGTTATTTAGTAGGAATTTTTCTCACATTTTGGGTTGGCCAATTCTAAAATTAGACAAGTAATAAACTTTAATACAAAAACAAATGAATAACAAATGAAAATAATTCTTTTAAGAACCAAAAAAAATTTTCAGTTCTCCTTTTTTATTACTAAAAATTTTAAATTGAGCTTGGAAAAGTTGATAGAAAGAGAATTTGTTTGATTCTTTAATTTAAATTTCAAGTACAAGTTTAAATTATTTTAGCATTAATATCTATTGATTTTTATAGTTTTTATGTAATATTTCTAATTTTTATATATTTCTAAATGAACCAACTTGCTGAATTAGTCATTTTGTTTCATTATTTTGGGCTATTTGCTTTTCCCTTTGCACAAAGCATAATCAATGACAAATGCCATGTTTGTTTTTTAATTTCCTTTTATTTTTGCTTATTTTTCTCAAGAATTTTTTTTTTTTTAAAGAATTATTTTAGAAAAATGGGAAGTCATAATATTTCTTCAATCAGGTTTATCTGTTTAGGATTTTTCCTTCAAATATTTTTCCTTTTCTTTTTTTTTTTCTATTCATATTTTTAGTGTAGATTTTTATTTAATATTTCTTTAAAAAAATCACCAATTAAAACCTTTGTTGCCAAATTATTCACTATTCGTTTTTTACATATTTATTTTTAAGAGCCTGCACGTTTTGCAATTATAGATGGATATATGTAGAGGTGTGTGTGTGTGTGTGTGTGTGTATGTGTTTTCTATCTTCACTCTCACCAGTCATTGTTTTAACATGCTTATATCATCATCATTCATGCTCCCATCATAAATCACCTTCACAGTTGATATCACTGTTAGCTTGCCTATACACCTGCTGCTATTGTAGGGCTCTGCAAGTAACAATAACAATGATTAAAATAATAAGTCTCTATTTATTCCTCACCCTAATTGCTTAATTGCTTGCACTTGTAACAACACTGCAATTCTTATATCTCCTGGCAGTTTTTTTCCAGCTGCCTTTTAATTTTAATCATTCTATTCTTGTATGTATGTATTTATTATATATTCACATAACTTTTCATTTGCTGTAACATGTCATTTTGTAATAGATTTTTTTTTTTTTTTTTTAAACATTTTTCTATCATTTCTCTGTTGGGTAGTGATCTACTCATTTAATTTTTGGTATTCTTTTTTTAATATGAAAATGTTCTTATTTTTTGCACTTTTTAATTTTTTTTAATTGGATTTCACATAATGTATATATAATCACAATTGTCATAATCTTGAACATTTCTTGAATATGAAATTCTTACTACAGCTGGTGACTTGTGAAAATATTAACATTATATTCAAAGATAAGAAGTGAAATTATATTTTTTCATGTTTAGGGAGAATTTCCCAAAAGTTACACTACTAAAAGAAAAATACTTATTTTCTTGAGCATATTATATTTATTCTCAATTAACACTTTCTTTTTAAAATTAACATTTTGTAACTTTTTATTAATTCAAACTAGTTGTACCTGAAGATAATTATGATCTTTAGATTACACTTGAGATTGTTTATATGATCTTGAGGCTTTTTTGTCATTTTGATCCCTGTGTTGCAGTTTCATAAAACAACAGCATAAGACTGTTTTGTCATAAAAGCAATACTAGTTTACTCTAGTGCACTACCAGATAAGTGTTAGTCACAAAAAACAAACATAATGTAACAAGAGAATGGTAATAACTACTTTATCCAACTATTGATTTTTCAAACATTCACTAACATAAGAAAAATTAAATTACTGCTTGTATCAAATTTGTATAAGATTACAAAAATTCTATTACATAAACAGTTTAATAACAGTAGATGACATTGTGCCTAAATTTTTTTTCTATTCTCATAGAATATATATATATATATATATATATATATATATGTGTGTGTGTGGTATATAAAAATTAACTATACTCTGAATTCCAGAAATTTAAAGTTAGAATATTCATAAAGACTTAAAATTATGCACACACAATTTATAACAGTGGGCTAGTAATTATACACTACTGAATCAATCTCATAGTTGACACAAGAAAATTTCAAATAAATTACAAAATCCCACTGTTAAAATATTCTTTGTTGTAAAATTCTGTGAAACTTGATACTGTGTTTTTAAATTAATTTCTAATAAAGCAAAGTTAATTCATTTAGTTCCACAATTTGAAATTGTTACAAAAATTTAATGTGGATGTAGTTTGCTGTGAGTTTTTGGTTTGATAATTTTTTATGTTAATTCTTTTGATTATAGTGGTACCACTAGATATAATCAGAAATTAAAATCTTTAAAACACACTCAGGTGTGATTAGTTATATTTTGATTATTTTCTATCTCTGACAAAAAGCCTTCGAATAAATAATTAAAAAAAAAATTACAGTGAAGATAGCTGACCTTTTTGATTAACACAAGTCACTGGTCCTATTTTTTGGTTTACCTAAAACCTTATACGACTAAAAAGTTTAATATAACTGTCTTGAAAACTGACTTGAAATCCAATAACTGTTTTTCTGATATTGTCTTTTCTTGATGCTACATTCCTATCTTTAATTGCATTCAATACTCAAAATCACAATGGAAATGCTATGTAACTCTCAAAACTTAATGAAGTGAATCTTTGAAACAGATTTTTAACGACAAATTTAGATATTGTACATTTTAGAAATGTAAAACTTGATTAAGTAGGAAGAGTAAAATATGAATAAAATATAAAAGGGTAATTCTTATTAAAATTTAAATTACTTTTTAATGCCATCATTAAAAAATGCATCTTCATTAAACATTTAGTTTCTATTGAAATTGTCATATAACTAAAAGATATGAGTAGGCATCAAGAAACGATTTCTTGTCTGTGTTGTTTTTCATTTACATAACATTGTTTTTAATCCAATTACCTCTTGATACTTTCAATGTCTTACCTGTTATAATTTGAGGTATCATTATTCTTATGCTGTCTAGAATATTTTTTTAATATTTGAAGTTAGCACTCATTCATGAGTAAATTTTTCAAATTGATAATGATGCTTTGGTAATTACATTTATCATATTAAAAATAACTGAATATGAACATTTATACTTTCTCCACAAGTTTACTGTAGTCATTAAAAAGACATCTTTATTTGTAACAAAAGTTTTATTTTTTATGTATCTTTAAAAAAAAAACTATTATTGTTCAGATAAATGACTTGTATGACTATCTTGCTTGAAGATTACATTTGTCGTAATATTTCAACTTAAACACATTTGCATAGTCACTATTAGGCTTTTTTTAATCACTTCAGATACAATTTTGGCAACCACACAATGTTAGTATATCAATTATAAATGTTAAAAAAAGCAAATTTTTCAACAATTGGGAACTAAAATTGTAATATGCTGAATGTGTTTTAATTTAGTCAAGATTAACCCTTTAGCATTCGACCAACCTTGTAAATATTGGCTCTTAAATGTTCAACCCACCGTAATCTGCATCCATGTTTACTATGGCATAATGTACTGACATCATCACAAATAATGCAAGAAGTCATACAAACAGAATGTGTGTTGAATGCTGAAGAGTTAAACATACAGGTAATATAGCTAAATTACAGTAAATGATCACATATACAGACCAATATGTGCACAGTTTCCAAAATAAGGAATGTATCAATAGTTCTCAGACTCCTTATTAATACACTGTATATAACCTTGGATGTCCATCTACCTCTGTTGCCTTTCTATATTGATCTTGATGAGCATCTGTACTATGTGGCTATCCAGTACCTGGTCTACAGATGTGGAAAATATTCATTTGATTATTCTTGCCAAAATCAAAGCACTGCCACCATGTTACTTCCGATATATACAGTAATTCTCTGAAATGACCATCCAGCTGTTCTAATTGAGCAAAAAGAGTATCTAAATGACATGACACCTGTTTGAACCATTCAGCAGTATGTGTCATCACTTAAAGCTCGGACATAGATGGTATAATGTTACCAGATCACAGACAATATCAGAATATCTACTATACCTCATATTACTGTACCCAGGTCAAAATTGGCATCATTTTTCAAGATGTTGCAGTTTTATTTTTCATTAATGTAACAAGACTAGCAATTAATATAACTATTTATAACAATGTGTTAAGCCATCCTTTTTTGACAATCTGTCTTTTTAATGTCTATTTCAAAATCTTATCAGATATTTTTAATGCCTATCAACTTGCCTTAGAATTCAATGCTAAGGGAGTGTTCACATTCGATTTGCTAGGGATATGCCTCATACATCTTAAGAAAAAATTATTTGTGGTATGCATGATTTAAAAATTTGCTTTTTATTAGTGATGGAATGATACAATATTTTTACCAATTCCAATACAATTCCCGATACTGTCCAAAATTTCCAATTCTGATACGATTCCGATACCTACAATGATTAAAATTCATTACTTTCAGGCACTACAGTTGTTATGAGAAACTTAATGAACAAAGTACATTTATTGATAAAACATTTTAGTAGGAAAATGAATACAAAAGCTTATGAAATAAAGTTAAATATCCTTTTTATTTAAAAAATTGGTTAAGGGTTTAAACTATAAAGAGAACAATTTCTTTAAGTAAATCACTTACCTAGCTACTCATATTTAAGTCCTAAAATTCTTATAATGTAAGAACATTATCATCTCTCCTGTTTTGCCTTTCAGTCGATTTCTTTTTGGTTAGTGTTACCTCCAATACTAAATAACCATTCACTTTCAACAAAAGAGGGAGGTGCTGATCAATATTTCCTGGCTAAAAGCGCCATGATGAAAAATTTCTTTTTATTTGAAATCCACCACTGAAAAACAGGATTGTTTTTTATATTTTTAATGCAATATACAGGGTGATTGAAAAGTAACTCCCTATTTTATGTAATTCTTGCCAAAGGGAACGTAAATGCCTACCACCACCCTTATACCAAACCCTTTGGATTAAGTGCTGATTGAAACTCCTTTATATGGAATTTTATTTTTAATTTCTACTTAAGAATAATTGAAAATTTAAATTTTAAAATAAAATTTTATATATGATTCTAATTTTTTTTTTCTAGTTTTTTAAATGCAGACAATGCTTTTTTATTTTTTTATAAATTAAAAAATTGTCTTAAAATTCATTTTTTGTTTATAGTACATAATTTTGATTATAATTATTAAATTAATAATTTATAATATTAAATGGGTGAATTAAAAAGAAATTAAAGATAAAATCTAAACTAGCAAACTTTATGGAAAGTTTGATACCTGATTACAAACTTGCACTTTTTTTTTCTCTTTTTTTTTTACACAAGTAATCAATAGATTTCAGTTTTACTAGTAGTTTAAAATCAATAAATATTTATATCTTTTTATCATTAGTACCAGCAATGCAAAATTAAGATTTAAAACAAAACAAAAAAAGAATCAAAAAAATCATTTTGGAATTGGAAATTAGGTTAAAAATTCTCCATTTCCCATTATGATACCCCTAAAAGATACAATATTTCCATTTCTCAATTCCAATTAATCATGCCATCACTACTTTTCATCCTGGGGAATTAAGAAATTTAAGCATTTTAAAAGTTTACTTATTATCTGTGCAACAATAACAAACAATATTATGTTAGTTGAGTGATTTATTCCTCAAAATTTGGATATAATGATACCTCATTTCAAAAACATAAAAAATGGCAGCAAATGGTTTTATTTAATCATCTATTGTGTTTCCTTGCATTTTTTTAATACTGTAAATTTGTGTGTATGGATGTATATATGCTTACATGTATGTATGTACCAATGAGACAACATGTATATATATGTATGTGTGTGTGTGTGTGTGTATATATATATATATATATATATATATATATATATATAAGACCTACAACATACGATGATTAAGCATTATATTTAATTTCTTGTGTTCGAACAAATGTTTTCTTTTTTTGGCCACAGTGTGTGTAGAATCTGTCCAGATGTTCTATAATTCTGAGCACTTTCAGCCATTATCAAGGATGATTTTATTTTTGCTTTTTAAATAGGTATATGGATTGTGCATATGTTTTTAGACTGAGATGTTTTATTTTCTGAATTGTGGCTGTGTTCATAGTTAATATTACTAAGTGTTGGCTTTAATGTATGAATGAAGGTGAATGAAGGATTGCTGTGTGTATGTATATATATATACACACACACACACACGTGAATATATGATAGCTGGACTCTTGTATTGCAGACACTTGTTCAGGTACATTTATGCTTATTCACCACCCACAGAGCCCACCTGTGGTTTATACTGCAACTATGCTGAGCAGATCTTAGTTACAGTTTTTGGAAGAGAGTGTGTTATCTAGTGTGATCAACAATTTGAATAAGGCCAGCATGCTCAAGCCCAAAGCCACGATGACTTGTGGCTTTGTGCCAGCACAGCCATCAACGGCTCTCAAAAGTTCCATCTACCCAATTTTACTAACAAGGCTTGGATCAAACCATAGTATGGTTTTCAGGTACTTTCAAAAGTTGCGTCACGATGGGATTGACCTCGATCCAGTCCAATATCATCAGGAAGTCTCCTTCCTGACAAATTGACACTGGTGAGATTTGAACCCGGGTCTCATGGTCAAAAAGCAAACATTCTAACCACTCAGCAACACGCCCATGACAAGTCACCTTCTGGATCAGGCATGAGAGAAGTGTGAGAAGCTAGGATGATTAGGCAGTGATCATCTGTGAAGATGCAGCGGATCATCCTCACACACATATATATATATATTTTTAAATGTGTGTGTATATATATATAAATATAGAAGTGAACATTGAAGTCAAAACAGAGGCAACAATCTGTTTCATGTTAAACGCAATCATCAGGCCACCTGATATGTGTGTGTGTTTTTAAATGTGTGTATATATACTATAGATATTTATACATGTTTATGTGCATGTGTGTATACATGTTTATGTGCATGTGTCTATATATGTTTGTGTGTGTATTTATATAATATTTATGTATAACTATTGATTATATAAATATCAATCAATTACTGTATATATATATATATATATATATATATATATATATATATATATACAAACAATTATATTTGTGTGTATAGATGTATATTTGCATTTATATATATATATCTCTCTCTATCTATCTATATATATATATATATATATATATATATATATATAGTGAATGCCTAGAAACTTTTTTTTTCTTTTTTTTTTTTTTTTTTTTAACCTTTCTGATCATTTTGTCACCTTTGTTGCTACAGAAAACTGGCGGGTCTCCTATAGGATTGGTATTACGTTTAAGGTAATGTAAAATTGATATTGTTTTCAGCTCACTGCTTAAAAACAGCTGGAAATTTTGTTTTTTATTTTGTTTGTTTCAATATAAAGGTTATTATCATGACCTATACCTATCTTCAGTTTTTGTTTTTGTTGGCACTACAGGGGACAATAAATATAATACTTTGTCTCTTTTCTGTGCTTATATGAATACATAATGAATGTTGTCTTTTTCTAGGATTAATTTTATTTTTTTTAAATTAGTGGCTAATGTTGAGCTTTTTTTTTAAGTTTAATGTGCTTTGTTTCTTTGATCAATCCATTTATCTCTAAAGCATATTTAAAATAATCTTGAAATATTATGTGTATGTATGATCTTGAAATTAACTCCTTCCCTTTAGATAAATAGCCAATTATATAAATATCATAATGATATTTGCATAAATTAAAACTAACTTAATATTGTATGAATTTTATATAAAAACTTTTTTGAAAGGATTGCTTTTATTTTAATCATTTTTAAATATGTAATTGTAATATTTTTTGTTTCTTTTAATGTACTTTTATTCTCATAAAACCTGACAATGCCTACCATTACCTGTTTATATCTATAACAATATTTTAATATCTGAAATTTGCAAAGGACCAAAATTTATTATTTTAATCCTTGAGCTGAATTGTTTTCTCTAATGCAAACAGGACTAATTCTAAAAAAATATCATAGTATTACTGGTCATGATTTTAGCTATTGCCAAATAATTAATATCTGGGAAAAATGGAGAACTGGAGGCTGTCCACTTGCAAGACAGAATATGTAGCTTTAGGATCTGTAACATAATTACTGAAACGTATGATGAATTATTTGTTCAACCATCATAATGCATTGTGACAATTAGGATACTTTACTCTTGCATAAAATCTTTGTACAGAATCAAGGATCAAACCATAAAATACGACTACATTAGGTATAAAATACAGAAAGGTGTTATTCAACTTGTATATATTCCATCTGAACAAAATGTAGCAAAGATATTCAGTAAACCTGTTAAGCTGAAAAAGATTATCAGTTCTTTATATGAATTCATCCCAGATGTAAATTTGTATGTTTTAGATTTAAATTGAGTAAATAAGAGTATTGTAATATAAACATGTGATTGTATGTAATAGATTTCACATGGATCTCAAAATTAAACATAATAATATGTATGCAAATTTGTGTATAAGAATCTAGCCTCTATGTTGAAAATATATAATATATTTGTAAGGCTTGTTATATACAGGACTACCTCTGAACCCACCGACTGATGGGTGGAAAGTAAGCTTGATTAGGAGCCCTGGGCAATACTTTGTGACCCTCGGTATCTTATCAACATTCACTTTTCTCTACCTTCACACATATATTACAAATTAAACTAAGCACAACTGATTATTAAAGGATGAAAAATTTTCAGATTTTGATGTCATTCTGGATTCTTATATTTTTTTTTATTTTTTTTTTCCTTATCCAAATCCATGAATATGTTTTGTTCATGCTAAGTCTCAAAAAATAAAATGCTATATAAAATTCACCACTTTTTATCCATAATGTTGAATGTGCTAAAATTATTCAACTTTTAACAAGAAAAATCTCAGGTTGATGTAAAACTTGCCATAAAATATTGTTGATTTAAAATGGAATATTCTATTATGACATGTCTCTAATTTGTATTTAGATACATTGTATTTATTTTCAATTTTTTCTAGTTGAATTGTTCACCTGTATTGCATATGATCCATTATTGTACATAATTAGGTTACAATAAAATTTGCATTTTATATTAATATACTACCTTATGTAGTAGAGTGAGGGGGTGATCATAGATTGGTGGAGGTAGGGACACACAACCCTTACACCAGGCCTGATTTTATATATATATATATATATATATATATATATATATATATATAAAAAACAAAAGCTTACTAAAATGTTCACTGGCATTAATTTGCTATACTGCTATAAACATGAATGTTATCGCTAACAAAACTGGATACTTCTGTGGATAATATTGGTGTTTCTTTATTCTGTAAAGTCTAACAAAATCTGTTTGGCTCCAACATTTGTTTTAATAATTTTCTTAAACTGATTTTTCTTTCATAGAAATTGCAGATACACACACACACACACAGACACCTTTTTCAGAAAAAGATTAGAAAGGAATACAATTTCCCAGAAGTTTGAAAATACAATTAAATGATGAATAATAAATGTTATCAGAAAAGAGCATAAGTTACTAACATTAAGTAGAAAATTCTAACAAATTTAATATCCAAATAATTTACCTGCAAAGCTGCATCACTATTTGGTAAATATGCTGTGTCTATGAATTTTTTTATATTTCATGTATTTTTATATTCATAATTACAACCATTCTGTATTAATTGCTCTTATTTTCTAGGAATGAAAAAAGGGTATTAAATGATATAAAGTTTGATTTTACACCTGGACAAGGTAAATTTACCAATACTTCCTAGTCTTCCTTATTTAGTAAAAATTTTGTTTACAATCAAGTGTATTTTCAGTTAATTTACTTAAAAAAAATAAAAATAAAAAAGATCACTATTACTTAGTTTAAACATTTAACAACTCGCTTTTTTGGTATAACAATTTTGAATAGTAACAAAGGTATCACTAAAAACAAGAGTCCTTAAACAGTGTAAATTTTATACAAGTAATAATTATGTTTGAATTAATTTTCAAAAATTACATTTAAAGAACAATTTTCTAAAAATAAGTTTTTCCTTCTCAAAGTTTCCACTTTGTAGCAAATGATAACCATTCCTGGTTATTTTTTTTTAAATTATTAGCAATATTAATTCAGTAATTTATATTTAATTTAGAATAGAATTATCAAATAAGTTTTTATAATAAATGATTTGGAATGTATGAAGCATTATTTTCTTTTGCAGATACCTCCGATAGTGTCTCTCGAGAACTTGTGGAAGCTGGTCTTGTAGATGGAAGGGATTTGATAGTTGGTAAATAGGGTTCTTTTTTCTTTATTGCATTTACAGATAAATACAAACTTTATCCTGTCAATGATTTTAAGTTTAGTATATTAATCACATTAAACATCATATTTGAATCTGTTACAAGTATTTAGTTAACATTTTCCAAACTGTTTATTCTTTAAGCATTGTTTATCTATATTTCTATATTGTTACTGAATTTATTAATTGTTGCATTGTGTTGTCCTATGACATGGGATCAGTAGTCAACTTCTTCCCTATCTCTTAGTTTACACGTTATATCTCTTCTACTTAACATATACAAATAGTTCAATCCTATTTACCAATCTACTACATTAACTTCTGTATGATGTCTTCTAATTGCAAATGTTGTTGAGTCATATTATATCTTGTTCTTTTCTTTATTTTAGTTGCAGCTAATTTACAGAAGGTATTGGACAATCCAGTTGAAAATAAGAACATTACTTTTGCTTTGGTGAGTTTATTTAGAAATTCTGTTCATTATTAACACAAGCATAATTTTTTTTGGTTGTTTATTTCTTAGAAATATGGTCTAAAAGATATTTTCATTTAAAATTTTAAAATCTTAAGATTTCTGAATGGTATGACTGACATATCATACAGTCTAGAATTAGGCTAAGTTTTCATGAGGCCAAGTACATTACTTTATTGATGGATACACATTAATATTTCTACAGTGAACCATATAAATATTGACATTGGGTGTGATAAATAAAAACTATTTCTATAATATTATTCTACCTGTTTTTCTTGCATTTGAATGTTACCTTGTCAATAATAACAAGGGAAAATAAGTGAACTCTACTGGGATTTGAACTGCTGACCTGTGGTAAGTATGCAAATGATATATTCATTAGACCAGCATTCAGCTGCTTAAATATACACTGAATTTATCTTAGAAATATAAGAATAACTTCTTTTTTTTCATTTTTAATTATTTGAATTAGTCACTATAATAAAAGTTTAAACACAATCTTAAATTTAGTTTTCACTTTTCTATTTTTTTTTTTTATGAATTTAATACCTATATTTTTCAAATCATATTTATGTAACTAATTCAAAATGTTTTGAAATTTCCAAGATAACTTTACAATATATTTAAGTGGTAAAATGGTAGCTTGATGTCATTTGCTTGCCTCTTTGCAGCTCAAAGGTTCAATTACCATTAAATTTCAATATTTCAAGCTAGTAAATAATATCATAGTTTATTTGTATTGTAATAAAGTGGTAAATGAAGATGGATTATAAAATTACTAGTGTATTAAGTGAAACATTGTCATGCAACTTATCCTCAGAAGTATTTTGCAGATCAATAAAAAAATTAGTCAACAACGTAAGTATGGCTAGTAGGAGCAATGGGACTGAGTAGATTAAGTATGAATGACATCTAGTCAAGGAGGAACTATGACATACAGATGACTACCATGGAAAAACTTGTAGTTTTCAGAATTTGGGATAAGAGATTATTCTTAGATGATATAAATGTATTGATATAAATATATATTTTTTTACTAGAAATATTGATTCATAAATTTATATATTCTATTACTTTTATGTTTATTTGTAATTATCATTGATTACCAGGAAGTAAGCTTTCATAACTTAAAGAAACCAAAACTGTCTATGGTTCACTCTATACAAAAATTTATCCATATTTTTATCTATTTTGATTTGACAGAATTCTGGATTTGGACCGAATGAAGCTCCTGATGACAAAACTTTGATTGGCTTTGCTCAGCTGACAATAAATGAAAGTACCAACACCAATCTCTAACCCTGGCTCCTTGTCTAGAAACTCTGTGATAAGATGATTAAGTTTCAAAAAAGAAAAATACAGCAGCAAGCAGTCTTTAGTGAGACTAGTTATGGGTTTGACCACAACTCCCTTAATCCTTGACCATTGGCAACAATAGCTCATGACAGTACCAAGAGTGCTATGAGCAGAAGTGGTAATAGCATTGATCAGTGTCATGTCCATCACCTATAATCAGTGGTGATATTAGTAGTGTGGCTGCCCTATAAATGCAAAAACATATTAAAAACATAGGAAAAAAAAGCACATGAACTGGGGCTTTACAAATAAACCACAAATTAATATGTATTAAGAAAGCAAACTTCGGAAGAAAAACAGACTTTTTTCTTCTCTCTTTTATTTTATTTTTATTTTTTTTTTAAGAAAAATGAAAAATACAAAAAAATACATAACAAAAACCTCCACTGCAATAGGAGAGATTATGTGTACTCTCTTTTCTCTTTACCTCCTTTCCCATATTGCTTCTGAAAAGATTATATATCTATATAACCTTAGCTACACACACAGCTATATAAATGAATAGTACACTTTTCCATTAAACTGCTTGAAATGCACACTAACAAAGTAAAACTGTTTTACCTAATCTTAACCTATCACTGAAATGCAGGAATTGTTAAGAAGCATTAAGAGAAAATAGTCCCTTGCTATCATCAGTTTTAGTAACAA
Source organism: Acanthosepion pharaonis (assembly GCA_903632075.3). NCBI lineage: Eukaryota > Metazoa > Mollusca > Cephalopoda > Sepiida > Sepiidae > Acanthosepion > Acanthosepion pharaonis. Next base: position 2,980,267 of record CAHIKZ030000591.1, on the reverse strand, counting down.
ATATAGGTAGAGCTGATAGAAAGGAAACGTCTCCTCTCCCACCACCTCCACCCATACACATCATAATCCTTCAACTATGTAATCCTGATATCAATGCAATTTTAAATATATTTTTTAAGTATATTGTAATTCTCTCTATAAATATTGTAAACTTTCATCAACTTCTCTTTCAAGTTAAATTTATTTTCTTCTAAAATATTTATTAGGTGTTTGCCAAAGTTGTCAATGCACTTTATTGAAAACTAGGCTGAATACATTTGAGAACTAGTTTATTGCAGGAAACATTTGCACACACCTAATATCTTCAATATATAGAATAAATTTGTATATTAAAAATGTTGCTGCTAAAACATTTCAAAGAATTGACAGATTTGCTATATTTTTAGACTAAGGACAATGCAGTTAGAATATTTAGGACTTTTTTCCATTAAGAATTATTGTATAATTAATTCTAATTAATTCTCTTTGTTGTTGATTGACTATCTGCTTTGAATTCCCAGTAGTACTCTGTTTCAATCAACCAATTTTATATAAACTTATTTCTAACTGAACAATTTAATCTCCACCATTTTTTTAAAAATAATTTTGTATTAGTTTTTTTTTTTTTCTATATATTTAATAATAATTTTGATAGTTTTCAATTCTCTTCAAAACAAAAAGTTTCTCAAAAGGCAGTTCCTCTCAATCAACCATTTACAATATATCAACAAGCTATAAGCTGGGATCAAATTCTTGCAAATGTATCTTGAAAGAAGCAATAGTTCTCTTTTCATAAGTAGTGCAGTGAAAGGAGAAATGTTTCCAGAAACCAAAATTCTATGTAAAAGATTTTTGTTATTTATATCATATTTCTTTTACATAGAATAAATATCAATATCTATGTAAATGGAATTACCTTGCTCTAAAAAATCTGTTCATGGTTTCAATCAAAGAGGTAAATGATTGAAGGAATTGCATCTAATACTGTTAAAATTTTACAGCTTTAGTAGATAAATATGTCAACTTAAAAAAAAAATCCTTGTTTTAATTAAACTATATTACAGTACACATGCAATTTTGTTGATGTATATACAAGTTGGTTTAGCAGTCAGTTTTATAATATGCAATTATATACAATATATTTATAATAATTTAATTTTTTACTTTCACAGCATTTATATTTAAATAATATTGATACATAGACTGACCAGTAACTTTTGTGATTCCACTGAATTTTTGGCTTGATTTGTCTTACACACTTTTCACCTGGGTGGAAAAAAGGATGTTTATTTGATTTTCATTTGTTCTTTGCACTTCACACTTTATTTCCTTTTACCCCCTCCCCCACAAAATGGTCATTAGCCTGTTTTTTGTTTTTAAATCATGAACTTACAAAGTGTATTTTTACTGTTTTACATTAGATGCCAGCTGGCAACATTTGAGATCTTATTTCTAAAATTTTAATTAATTTTTTTATTTCCCCAAATCTATGCCTGAACCTCTCATGTTTTACTTTTCTTTTCTTTTCTTTTTTAATTGTCATATAGTATTAAGTGTACTGTAATCCAGTAGCTCTGAAATTTAAAACCAATCATAAAATAAAATAAATTTTTTTCTTTTTTTTTTTTTTTTTATTTAGAAATCTGAAAAATTGTAACTCTGCCTAAATCTCCATAGACATATATAATTTATCATTATTACAAATTATTAGTGTCTAAAAAACCTTTTAGTTTATCTTGAAATATAAATAAATGCATACTCTTGAAGAAATCAGTAGACATCTTACAACATGACTTCAATATCTTTATATGTATAGAAAAATTTAAATTAGCAGGTATTTGTGCATACACAACCCTTTAATAATTCAAATGATCATAATTTTAAGCAATTCTAGTAAAAATGATTAAAACTTAAGTCATTATGAAAAAATTTAATTTCATAATATTAACTCTCATATTTGCTAAAGATAAGATTTACAATTTAAAATACTAATAGCTCTTTCCTAAAAGTTTGATATTTCTTCATCCATTTGACAAGAAGCACAAAAAGGAGTTATTTTCTTTCAGTCTAATTGTTTCAAACTCTTTACATGTAATGCATTCACTAAAGATTTGAGTAGATGTTAATAAAAACTGTAAACTGACACTTTGATAGCTTTGGAGTCAATTTAGCTTATTTACTCTGTATGTATTATAAAAAAAAAAACAAAAGTGTGTTGTGTGAATGTTATATATATATATATATATATAACCGCTAACATTTTTTTTCAAAGATAATATTCTAATAATAAAACTAAATTAACTCAATTAACAATTTATTGTTTATAAAGAAAATGAAAGGTAAATTTCTCTTTTCTACTCTTTAAGTACATAGAATGTCTTTCTATTTCCTTTAAGCCAATTCAACCATTTTGTTTGGTCTGCTGGCCTTTTCTCTATCTTGCTGATTTATGCTTAACTGGTGATTATCAAAATCAGCTACAAGATGGACAAGATAAATTTATTACACTCCTCCAAGACAGACATTAATAAAGTGAAAATGATTCACTACAGATGGTTCTAATTTATCTCTGGCCTATTGAGTAATCTCTATATCGAATTGAGAGCATTCGGGCAAATATTTTCATGCTTCAGATGATCTGCCTACTTTTAGTTTGGTTATTGCTATTATTATGATGCTTTATTCTGCATTACATTTCTAGATAAATAGGCTTCTGGGAAAAACTGAAGCTAATTTATACTGGCATCCAATAAGAGATGATAATCAGGTATAGGTAACTTTAAGGCATCTCTGAAAATACAAACCTGTATATTGCTTTGCATACTGAATGTCTCTTCAGATGCACATATTCTGAAACAATTAGGTTTTAATAAAATGTTACCCTAGTTTAACTTTGCCAAATATTATAATACCTAGAATAAAATCAAGTCTCTTTGCTTTAGTTACATCCTCTTATTTGTTTTGATTTTATATTTATTCTTTAAGTTTCTTACCTATCGACACATTCTTATCATTCATGAAATTCCAGATTAGAATTTCTAACTTTATATATATATATATATATATATATATATTGCAAAGTTGAATACCTAAAAAAAAAAAAAAAACTTTACCAACTTCAACTTGTCCTTTTCATATCTTTCAATTCATTTTTTTCTCATTAACTCCCAATAAAATTCTTGGAACTTGTTACCAACATAACTGTTTTGCCTTTGAATTCTGTAGCCTACTTTTTCTTTAGTCTTCTTTCCAATTTCTTTGTATGATTGCTAAACTTTTTCAGTCTACATACAAAAAAGAAAAATAACTTATTTCAATACCCAGGCTTCACATCTTCATTCCTTCTTAGAAATGATATATTGTCTGCTTCTATGAGCTTCTAATTCTATCTACAGTCATATATACTTATTAAAATTCTTAGTATCAGGCAAAAATGTACAAAAATTTATTCTGTCTTACCCAACCCTATCTCTTAACTCCCATGATTCCTTTCCTTTTTATATATTGGATGGAAATAGGTATATTTATTGCTTTATAAGCCTTTAACACTGGCAACTAACCATCTTGCTTTAAATCTGCTATAGATGTTGTTTCAGCTCAGTCTTGGAAGACTAGAGGAAACTCTGGGCCCCACTTTATCCTTCTATTTTTTTTTTTTTTTTTTTTTTTTTTTTTTTAGCCCTTTTGTCTTTTAAACCCCTGCTAACTTTGATAAATACAAGTATCCAAATCAATAACCTAAGATATTCACTTACATGCACCAGTACATGTGCTTGGGCTCTGCTGGGCTGCAGTCAAGACTTCTTTCTTAATGCTGTCTGATACTGAATCCTGTGAAAATTCTAGTTCTGTTCCAATTGCAACATTTTAACTGTACCGAGGAAAAATGTGGGGGAGGGGGGAAAGGGATATAAGAAAGAGAGAATGAAGAAGGAAAAATAAGATAAATTTGTAAAATAAAAAAAAGGAAAAGATCTCAAAAGCCAAATTGAAATCTGAAAGTAAAAATTCCTTTGAAAATTGATTTTTGTTTGTGTTTCTTTTTAATTTTAACAGTGTTGCATACAAAATGGCTATCTTTATTTATATTATTTTCAGAATATTGTTTGTAAAGGTAATCCCCCACCTCCAATAATTACTCAGTGCAAGCAAAAACAATACAAACATTAAATATAATTTTTATTTTTATTACAGTTTGATTGTCCGTTTAAATGCAATTGCTTTAACATACGACTTTGAAGTTTTAAAAATTAACTCTTGCCATTTTTTTATTCAGTCTGTACAGAATGTGTAAAAAAAAAAAAAAATGCTGATAAAAAAATTTTACATTTAGAATTCCTTTTGACTAAATTTTGTTGATTAGCATTCATTAAACCTTCCTCTATCCATAACATTAGTCAGAATAAAGTTTTTTTTTGTTTTTTTTATCTTTACCTTGTTTTTATTTACAAATATGAAATTTAAAACTCATTGATAACTGCATACTACTGATGTACTTTTTTCCAATTTAAGATTTTCCTCATAATCTGTTTTGCAAAAATTTATTTTCATGCACAAACAAAAGGAGATAAGTTATCTATCTTAAATGCCAAACTGTACCAACACCACCAAGATAGTGTTGACTGTACTTTAACTTTTAACTTTTTTAACCTTTAACTTTTATAACTTTAAAAGATTTTTATTAAATTGTTTTTTTTAAATAATTTTATTCCTGATGCACAAACAATTGCTAGTTGTAAATATTTTCTTAAAATAAATCTCATAAAAATATCTATATCCATTTGTTCTTGCAAGAATTAAAAAAAAATGCATTTGTCCATGTTTTCCTATTTAGACAAATTCATCTGGCTCATACAACATAGCATTATCTTCAATATTTTGGATCATATTGCTGAACTGTAACATTCACCCTACCTTTTATAACTTTCAATACACATAAATTCTTTTAAAATTTAAAAAAAAATGAATGCTATGGTGAAACATTCATTAAGAATTGGAGGAAGAAGATGCAAGGATTCATTTTAAAGATGAATATTTATTATCTCCCTTTGTAAAAGTGCTTCCATAATAAATCCAAAGGAAAATATATAAATGTTTCACAAAAACTTGAATTTATTTAAAAGTATCAGCAGTACATAGTTATCAATGATGTGGGCACATTCAAATTTGACATTTGTAAATGAAATTGGGTAAGAAAAATAAAGAAAGAAAAATAAATCAGGAATTTGAATTTATATTATGAACAAGACCTCCCTTTCAAAAATTATAATTACTAACCTTTTTTTTTCTTTTTAACAGTTCTTTTGTTAAGAGAAAGGTCTGTGTATGTACACTGGCCAGAGTTCACTCTCAAAAAAATGTAACTTAAAACATTTTGTTTTTAAAGTTAAAACCTTTTGTTTTTGTCAGATGGTTGGTGACTAAACTGGTTCCACCACCTTAATATATTGGGTACATGGTTTGGTGGTTAGGTTTTTTTTTTGTTTTTTTTGACAAGGTTACTATCAAAAGGTGAAAGAACTCTTGATAAGTTAATAGCCAACTAGTTAGTGTATCAATAAAATCAACTCCACTATCAATCCCAAGAAAAATCAAGGCACACACTATAAATATAAAAGATAATGGCATGATAGAAGACAATAGGCTCCTTAGAACTGAACTATTCAGTCTGTTTACTAAAGTTTGGATAATGTTTTAACAGAAGAAGGAAAATGTGACACTGACATAAGAAGGCACATTTGAAAAGGCAAAATATGCTTTCCAAAACCTCAGGTAAGTATTAAGAAACAGGAAAATGTCATTAGAAACAAAGGAAAGAGTGCTGAGCCACTATGAAATATCAATCTTCCAATATCACAGATGAAGAGGCAACTTGAGGTAACAGATGTGGTTCTACAGAAGGATGCTGAGAATACCATGGACAGACAATGTAAGTAACAAGGAAGTTTTAATGGAAACAAAAGGGACAGTTGAAATTTATAGGCTTATATATTGAGGAAATTAGAAATTTTGACACTCACAGGACATTAAAAGAAAGAGTGACTAACCTACTTAATGAGCTTGTGTAAATGGATAGCAAAACAGGGAATGGGAAAGATAATAAAAAGATAAATATTGCTAAGAGTTACAAAGCATAGGAAGTTGTGGAGAGCTATGATCACCCAGCTAGAAGAGGAAAATAATATATAATGTTCTAAAAGTGGTATGTGTTATATCTGTTAAATTTGACAAATGTATTTTACTTAATCATCATCATCATTATTATTTCTGGAATATTTACAGCTGAACTATAATAGCCTCATCTTTGTTATCACAATGTTTCAGCCATTGTGTCCTCTGACCTTCTTCAGGGAATTTTGAACTGAACTTTATGAATTTAAGCTTAATACAAGATTGACACCAAGGTCTCATTATCTTATGGTTGCATCTAGCCATTTCAACTGTATGTTCTATGTTAACAGTTTCTTCTCTCACTTGTGGAACTCCCTTCTTGCTTTCTAGTTAAGTTACATATTCTTTATTGCTTGGGATAAAAATGATTTAAAAAAAAAATGATATTAGAGAAAGCTGGAGTAGATTGTTCTCATTCTGTCATCCATGTCTAGGAATGTCTTGTGCTTTTTTTAGTACTGCTCAGTTATTGCAAGAACAAAATGAGATATCTCTAGACAGGGACAACAATCTACCTCTGTAGATTAAATAAAGGGTTCAGTTTGAAATTTCTATAAGATTACTCAGATATACGGGCACGTGAAAAAGGCCAGAAGGTACAATAGCTGAAACGTTATAGCAACAAATATCAGGCCATTAGTCCAATTGTTGATAATATAAATAATAATTATTATTAATATTATTATTATTATTGTTTTCTTTCAGAAAGACAAAAACCTGGATACTCCTGAGTATAAACAAATTTTACTAAAACAAGAAAATTGAAAAGGAAACAGCATAAATTAAAATAATGGCTTTTCTACAAAATTCACAAAGTTTTCTTTTCATCCTGAATGAGGGATGCCAGCTTAGCAAAAAAGTATTAACAACTTAATATTGAAGCACACATACACATTTTTTGTTCTGATCTGAGGAAGCCTATCTAAAGATGGTAAAACATATAATCAAGTCAATAAAACAACTTTCCATTTGTCAAAATTTTTCAACCTTTTCCCATATATGAAAGAAAAAAAAAAGAAAGAGACATACACATACACACACCCCTGAGTATATAAATACACCACTTTCAGCATTTGGTAATTTGGTAAAATCTATGTTCACTTTGGCTTTCTCAATATTAGAAGCAAGTGCAACAGTCACTTATTAGTGGCAGATTATTCACTTTAAACTGTTCATCCATTTGTAGTGATAAAAATCAAAATATAAACTCTTCTTTTTTTAATATTTAGTATAACAGCAAATGCACATTAAATCTCAGAGACTCAGTAGAAATCTGAACTTTACTTGTTTTTAATTAATAAAAATGTTTGAGTAAAAAAAAAAAAAAATAGATATTTTTCTCCATATTGGTGTTTGTTTTTTTGTTTTTTTGTTTTTTTTTTTGTTTTTTTTTGGGTTTGTTTTTCCCCATCATTCAATTTCTGGAAGTCCCTCAGATTCACTTATCTTTTGCCTTGTGTAGATTTTTTGATGTGGCTTACTGTCTGCCTCATGTTCAAAAAGGCTACATTCTTCTGCAGCTCTTTCTTCCTTTAATTGTCTTTTGTTCACTCGGACACGTTGGAAATAGCCACACTACAAGGAAAATAGTAAAAATTGCACACAGTAAGTAAACAGCACAAGTTCCTTTTCCAACATTTAAATATATTTCATTTAGCAGTTGTTGATGATATCAACTACTGAAATGTAACTAGAAGGAAAATAATGATATAATTAAGATGCTGACTTTCCACACTAACTTAAACAAAATGTTAGAAAGGAAACTCCTATCAACTGGCATTAGATTTTTCATGTAAGACTCAAAGAACTTTCCCATTTAACAAAATGATTATATTGTTTTCTAATCCTTAATATTAGCTTGAATTTTTATTATTAGATGAAGTATTGTCAAACACTATTATTTTGGAGGGGGGGCTTATTCTTTTCATCATGACTCAGGCCATCACTTTATGGTTGTGAGCAAACAGCATAAATTAGAACTAAAAGAATAGTCTCCCAATGAAACTTAAACTCTTTTGTCTTGCGACACCTGCTCTACCATTTGAGTGACAAGCAACCAGCAGTGCAAAGTTAAATTTAACCATAACGTGCTTATTCCTTATTTTCTCACCCTCCACCCCCGAAAACACGTGGCATGTCATATTTGATGCTTGGTTGTTATTGAATCAATTATCAGGTCTGCTGCTAGGAAAGTTGATTCACTGTGTCATGCTAGACAATTTTTCTCTCCAGAACTTATCTTGCATATTTATAAGTCAGCTATTCATCTATGCTTCAAATATTGCTGCCACATATGGTCTCTTGCTATATATTTAGAGATTTTTGATAAAATCCAAAGAATCTGCAATATTACTGGTACTAACCTGGCATCCCAGCTTCAGTCACTTTCCTACTGCCATATTGTAGCTTCCCTGCACCTTTTCTACAAATATTTTCATGGTAATTGTTTTGATGAATTTTCTTCTATGGTATTTAGACTTTATAAATTTAATAAGACCTTGTTGCCAATCTAATATAAATAGTACTAGATTGGCAACAAGGTCTCATCATCTTACACTTGAAATGTCTATATGTAGCTATAATTTCTGTTTCTTTTCTTGTCTGCAGAACTCTTCCAGCTTCTTGCTTTCTAGTCAACAATCGTTATCTGCTGTCTTGATTCCTCTTCTTTTATTGTTTTCACTCAATAATGCATTATTTTTTATTATTGTTTCACACTCAGTAACCCACTGTATCTTAGTAGTTTTATTGCTTTGCTTGGAGTGAAATGATTCAAAAAATAAAAACATACACTAGTAGTATTAATAGTATTTACTAATTTGTATTATTAGATTAAGTATTTTTAACCAAATAAGATATACTAGTCAAAAATGAATAATGGTTGATAATACTTTCTCTAATAAGAAAATCTAATAATGCTACCAGTATATAGTAATAAAACATCAACCTTGCAAAAAATCTGTAACCTGATTTTCCCAAATGTTGGCTCTTGCAGAAAAGCAACTACATTACTTTTTTTCTAAGAACTTATTCATTCTCTTCTCCAATCTGTAATGTTTACTGATAGCCATAAAATGACAGCCTGAGTATCAGTGAGATGAAAAACTAGTAAAAAAATAAATAATTGTCTCTTAATATCCTTTGTAAAAGACTCCATAGAACGTTTCACTTAGATCTGTTTTATTTCAATACCATTCAGTAAATAACCTAATTATCTCTATAGTAACTCCCCATATTACTTGTATCACTTGAACAATTCCAACAACAGCAACAACTAAAATGAATAGCACATGTAACTAGAAGGAAAATAATGATATAATTAAGATACTGACTTTCCATACTAACTTAAACGAAAGGTTAAGAAGGAAACTCCTATCAATACTAGAAAAACTGTTTTAAGAGAAAGGCTTTATAAATTTTAACTGACAGTAATACTAACTGTTCACTCAATGAATGTCAAATGTTTCCTGTATAGAGATGGTTAATGTCCATATTGCTATTAGAACTGAAAGAAATATATAATTTATTTCTCTTAAGTTTGCCAACTACAAATATTACTAATAATTAAACCACACATTTTTATTAGAAGTTTCAACTTACATGCCAAAGTAAAATACTGAAGATAAGGAGGGTAAGCAGTCCAACTGCAACACTGCAGATGACAACCCACCATTTCAGCTTGGCTGGTAGACGGGTGATTATAATAGTTGACTTTGCCTGCAAATAAAAAGTAACTTCAGTGGTGATAACGTAATATGTTGCTCTATCTTTCAGTGTATCAAGTTATTTATAGACTTTCATACAGTCAACCATGATTAAATAGTTGTGAGGAATTTTTTTTTGAAGACCATGGGATTTGTTAAAAAAGAAAAAAAAAGTAAGCAAAGTTTAACATTCATACCAGCAAAAAAAGAGTGTGTCAAAAGGACATGCCCCACACCTACTGGACACCACTGTATACTTCTTTGGTAATTTTTGTTTTAAAAGGTTATTTTTAGAATTTTGATAAAACCCCAACATGAAACTGAATTTATGCATTCTCTTTTAATGTTTAATACTTTTGTTAATGCACACTCTAATGAATAAATAGTGTTTAACATTTTTGTTGACAATTCTTGAGAAAAAAATGTATAAATCCAGATTCTTGCAAACTATTTTAATTAATTTATGTGGTGAGAGCAAATGAAAGAAATGCCTGGAAAAGTTATCTTTTTTCAAAATTTATAATTACACTTGTAGTGTGTTTATTTAAATTTTCATGTTCTCTGATTTGCAGACATTAATATGATTAATAATAATAATAATAATATTGTGAGGGTTGGTTGAAAAGTTCAGAGACTGACCAAGATATAAATATAAGTAGGCATACCAGTTGGTAGACTAAAAGACATGCAAATATATCAGAATACAACAGCTGTTGTATTCTGATGAGACCTTGTTGTCAATCTAATATTGAACTTAAATTTATAAAGTCTAGGTACATCAGAACAATTACCATGAAAATATTATAGAAAAGGCACAGAAAAGCTACAGTGAGAAAGTGACTGAAGGTGGCATGCCAGGTCAGTACATATTATATTGCAGATTCTTTGGATTTTATCAAGAATCCCTAAATAACAACTGGTATATGTATTTACATTTATATCTTGGTCAACCTATGAACTTTTCAGCCAATCCTCATACATTGTAGTTTGTTGACATATTTAATAATCTTGTGAATGTATATTTTTTCATACTAATGTTCACTGTATGCAAGAGTCGCTCAAAGTAGAGGGTTTACTGAAGGCAGTTGTTATCTGACCAGTAAGATTTGTGGCACAATTTATGTGAGAAAGATAATGGTTAACCCTTGACTTGCAGAGATTAAGATTGTAGTGATTAGGAAAGTATTCTCTTGGGAGCCTGTTCCATAAATCAGTAGTTCTTGAGAAGAGTGGAACTTATTACTTATTAAAGGAATATGAAGAGAATTAGGGTGGTTTGCCTCTAATGTAAGCAGCGTTGCTGGGAGAGTTAAAGTTGGGGGAACTAATGAATTTAGTACATTTGAACATTATCCAGAGAAATAGCGGTAGAGTAGAAAGAGACTTACAACATTTCATCTGTGAGAAAATGATTGTAAAGTGCAAAACAATTTATCACTCACAAGGCCATGTAGACACTTTTGCACTCTATCAAGCCTGGAAAGGTCAAAGAGATCAACTAAACAATCTAATAAAATAAATAGTATTTAATTCTTTTACTGTCAATTCTTGAGGAAAAAGAGAATGTATAAATCCAGTTTCATATGTTAAGGTTTTATTAAAATTCTAAAAATAGATTTGTAAAACAAAAATAATTGCTGAGGGAATATACAGTAATAATGGTGTCAAGGTAAAATGTCCTATTGACACATTTTTTTTTTTTTTTTCAGGTATGAATGTTAAACTTTGCCAAAAAAACTGGATACAATAAATATTAATACATAACTAATTCTCCTCTTACTTAATATTTATATGCATCATGCCAAATTACTTTCTACCTTATTTTCAATTTAAAAAAAGATTTTGTTTTACATGATAAAAGCATGATTTTCTTCAGTGAAAAATTGAATGTTTTTGTCCATAATAATCGAAACAAACTAGCAAAAAGAAAAAAACCACAGGTAAATTTTGTGCATAGTATGTTTACATTTTTCATTATAATGTAGGTAAATGATGTCATAGGGCGAAAATAGAGCATTTATTTTAGATAACAAACATTGATCTTGCAGCATAAGCTGTTTCCTTGCCAATGCACTTAATACACTGGTAAATAGTAATCACATACTAAGCATTATACACTGAAAACGTGAGGTCAAAATTCAGCTAATAACTAGAATATGAACTTATTTATTAACCATTATTATGCTTTTACCTTCTGCATCCAGACTGGTATTTTTTCATGAGAAAACATTAAGGAAAAAAATTACAAAAAAAAACAAAAACTCATGTTAATTCATGTTAAATTTTTTTCTATAAATATTTTTGTGATAATTTTATAATTTGTGTATAATGATTTTCTTTTTAAATATTATTTGGAGTTAAACATTTGAGAATTAAATTTACATTTTTCTTTGTCACTTAATTGCAACCATTTGAAATGACATATTTTCTCATAAACTTTTACATAAAAGCTTTCATAAATATCTTTGAATAAACTGTTCTCCTTTAAGTTTGGGTATTATAATCAATACATTCTCTTTAAATATACAAAGGGTTACCCAAGTTTTGAACAGCATGTACAAATGAAATGTTTCTCTGTTACACTAGTTTCAACACTGGTTCACAAAAATTTTTTTTTTTTCATGATAAAATTTCTGAAACCATGATGCGTAAACTTTCCTTAGATTAGAAAATGTTTCCAATATCTATTTGCCTCATGTACAAGGTTTTCAAAAAAGTTCATCCACCCCACCAAATCTTACCTTAGCATGATCAGAATGCACAACTTTTAGTCTGTCACTGTGAAGCTGTGTTAGAGTGCTGGTCGTAACCATGTGTATGCTTCGAATCTGACCCTGTAAGAATTTTGAAATAATTTTTCTCATTAAATTATTAAGTACATGAAACTGTTTTGCATATAACAATGAATTTAGG
>CAHIKZ030000591.1:2952500-2962500 GCA_903632075.3 Acanthosepion pharaonis | reverse complement strand
ATATTTTTTATATATATATATAAGCACAAACCTGGAAAAATTTGAGGAGCTCGATATGAATGTCAAAGTAAATCTGAATTCGAATAACAGGCTCATTTTTTTGTATCTGGTCCAGTTCACAGCTCAAGTTGCGACACTTGAATCCACTACAATTCTGAAAAGATGAAATATTTATTTGATTATCTTTCAAATGAAATGTAATATGCAGCAATATTACTCTATATATTACTAGAAAATATGTAATTATTAATATTACTATTTGGTCATCCAAGTAATTTTTGTTTTCAATAAAACATTTTAGCTGTTTCTTTCATATTAATAAATGTCAGAACCTTATGCCCCTTATTCAATGTTCCAACATTTACAAAAATTTAGAATTATTTAAAATGTATCATCAATGTCTTTGAGTAACTATTAACTGTAGTTATAAACCCAACTTCTCAATCTTGTAGTTATCACTATATATATATATATATATATATATATTAGTGATAACTACAAGATTGAGAAGTAGGGTTTATATATATATATATGAAATAGAATACAAAAATTCGAGGAGGCTTACCGCCATATCATGTTGAAACATTGGTTCCCATATAATCACCCATCTAGGTACTGATTAGGCTCAACATTGCTTGAGTGCTTGGGGATACCAGGTGCTGTAAGCTTGTATATGCTGGTGGTGTAATTGATAATGGCTTAGAATTGTTAATCGGAGAGCCGAGTTCCAATTCCAGTTGGGTTTGTTATATTCACTTACATGCAAATACCTTCAGGAAAGGTATGAATCCGCCGCTTCTCCTTCCCTAGCTTCCTAGGGTTAATTATTAAGACTTGTATCCCTAAATCATTATTATCTCTCAAAAAATAAAAAATTCTTACAATCTAAAAAAATATTTTCTGGCTTTAAATAAACTATAAAGGGTTGATAACCCAAATTAATCAATCAATGAAGTAGATCTAGACTTTTTTTTTTTTTGTATAAACAAAACAATATCACTAAGAGACATTCTTATTTACATTGGAATAATATCTTTATCACCTGAGAAAAGATAAATTGAAAACCTGGACTTGCCAAATTAGTGCAGAAATTCATCTTCCATAAGCATATTTGCTATAGAGGATTGATTAAAATCAGAACCTTTTTTGAATTGGAAGAATAATTTTTTCCATTTTTTAAAAATTTTTTGTTTAAATATCACATTAACAATTTTTGCAAATAACAATGAATTCACAGGTACACTTGTTACTATTTAGCCTATAGCTAGGGCAAGGAGATCTACCTTTCCCAAGGTTTTTGCACATATGGGAATGTAACAAACCTGACTACCATAAGGGAAAGACTACTAATTTGCTTGAAACACATATGAGAAGATATTTTTCCATATAAGGTAAATCCTCCCCATCAAAAAAAAAAAAAAAAAAAAAAAAAATTTAGTACAAAGTAGATACAAAGAGGTAGTTAAAAATCCAATCAGTTTTCAAAATCTGACTAAATGAATAAATATAAGATTTTTTTCAGGTTGGGAACTTTTCGGCACCTGTCATATGCGATTCCAAAACTGTTTTTTTTTTTTTTTTTTTTTTTTCAGAAAGAATTGACATGTTTTAAACTACAGAGAGTTTGTATAAAACATACACAGAATATAGTTACTGATTGATATCTCAAAAATACTAGCATGTATCATTTAACTAAAACTATTTTCTAAATCAGTTTAAGAATTTGATAGTAACACCTTGCATCTTAGTGGCATCGCTGTAACATAGCTTTCCTGTGTCTTTTCTATAAGTATTTTCTTGGTAATTGTTCTGATATATTTTTCTCTTTGGTACATCAACTTTACATATTTAAGTGCAGTACTAAATTGGCAGATAGTTCTCATCATTTTACAGTTAAAATATCTAGATGTAACCATGTTCTATTCTAATAATTTCTGCTCTCACACTTCTATTTTGTGGAGTTCTCTTCTGGCTTCTTGCTTTCCAATTAACTTTAATCATCAAAAATTTAAATGCAATGTCAATTGTTATTTTCTGTCTTCTTAATTCCTGTTCTTTTATTGTTCTCTCTCCTTAATCATGTTTTTCTTTTTAATATTATTTTACACTCAGTAACTTCTTGTGTGTTAATGGCTTTATTGACTAGCTTGGGGTGAAATGATTAAAAATAAAATAAAATGTGATATTAAAATTATATCACAGGGTGATTTGGTTTTATTAGTTCTACTTACAAAAACATTACCATTGTGCTTCAAATGCTGTATGGTTGCTTTAAAATCTTCATTAGTTCCTGCATATGGCTTCGAATGACAGGTGTTATTGAATATTTTGCCATCATCTCTCTTTACCTGAAAATATTTCATGTTAATTTGGCAGAAAAATAAATAACAATGCCACAACTAAAAGATTAAAGATGAAAAATAATTTAATTTTTATTTATTTTATCTTTTTTTAAAGATTAAAAATAAACAAAAATTCTGTTTATGATAGGGAATAATATTCAAAGTGACAAATTAATTTCCAGGGTTTTGAAAGACTAACTTATTAATCACTAATTACATCAGGATAAAGCTGAGTACTTCACGGTGGTGTAATGGTTGGTAAGCTTGTCTCACTGGATCAATTATGGCTGAATGGTGAGTTCGATCCATACTTTCGGCCTTATACCACATCTAAGCTATGCTTAATAAATCACTATATCAGGATAAAGATTTAGGGGAGTTTTCCATATTGTTGTACTTTATTTTTAGTAGCCAGCAAAGCCGATATCAAACGGACAGGCTTTTCCACAAATATATATATATATATATATATATATATATATATAAAAATAAGTTCTGTCTTTCAATTTTTTTTTGATTGTTGCAACTTGTTGATATTATTTAACCAAACATATTTGAAAGAATTATTGCTGCTGAAATGTGCCTTACACACACACACACACACACATATTTTACAGTAAGGCTCACCCAGTACAAAGCTCAAAGGCCACTCGAGCTAAGTTAAGGTGTAGTTTATATAGGTAGGTGGGGAAGATAATAGTTAAATCTAGACTTGAATAGGTTAAGATTGTAGTGATTGTGGAAACGTCCTCTTGGGACTCTGTTCCACACAGCAGTGATTTGTGGGAAGAAGCTGTTTGAGTGTAACTTAATTCTTACCGATGGAATACAGAGGGAATGTGGGTGGTTTGCTACAATGTAAATGACATGATAGGTTCTAGCTGTGAAGGTTAGACATGGAAGAACCAAGGAATGTAGTTTGTCATATATATATATATATATATATATATATATATATATATTATAAATTAACTGATTTAAAATATGGTTTCTTCGCTACACAGTAATAATCATGTTTCAAAAACTGAAGCTTAAAACTTCAAATTTAATTATATAATTAAATTAAAAGCATTAGTTCTGTTTCTTCTTCAAGTGAATTTTGGAATAACTTATTTTTAAATTTACTGAGTCTTAAACACACATATAAATTCATAATTTCCTGTTTCCAAGGGTACAGAGAAATCCAATCATTCAGACAGGGGTGGTAGCATGTTCATTTTTATTAATTATTGTTCTATCAATTATGAGTTATGTTCGAAAAAAAGGTTAAGTATAGGGAGATTAGAAATCAGACATCCCTTTCATGATATTTCTGCCACTTAAAAGAATCCAATAAAACACCTACAGTAAAATGGAAATTAGTAAGAAAAGCTAGAATATGTAGGTCATTAAATGACCCATGTCCTTTGTGCATAAATGAGAAATTATATATTACTAACTTTATAAAAAATAAAAATTTACTGAATTAGAGAATTGAAATAGCTATTCTTTGCCATCATTGTCAAAAATTTTCCTTAGATAATATTTAAAAATAAAATAAAAAAATGGGAGCTGGTAATATACTTATGTTTGATATGAAAAAATAATTTTAAATAATTTAAGTAATTCTATTACATTTACTTGTTTTAAAAAGAAATATAGTCTATTAGTAATTAAGAGTAAAAATATTTTAAAATTGTAGTTCCGTAAAACGTATTCTAACCCAAACAACCCATGAGAAAATCATTAAGTATACAAGTACGAAAAAAATGCTGGAAAACTTTTTGCCGATAAAAAAAACAGACGACAAGTGTTTAACGGATGTCAGAATTCGTTGAAAAATACATCCCTACCCTCCCTAAACTTAACCACTTTTTCATATTTTAAATCAGTTAATTTATAATATTTATCCTCTGTAAATTTACATTGAGCACTATTTTGTAAAAATAAAAAATATCAATAAGAACACTGGATTATATATCTTACTGTGCTTTATTTTTATTTGTGTATATATATATATATATATATATATATATAACCAATTTGTAGCTGGTAGGGATAATTCCAAGTGGGTATATTAATCCAGGGAGAGCTCAATGTAAACTACAAAGCATTATAATAATAATAATCAAGAAGAAAACCTTAAAGATTCATTTCGATTATAATTTATTTTGTAAATATCTATATATTCATCTCTTCAGACCAAAATCTTTTAATAAATGGAGACAATTCCCCCCCAGGACTGATATATTAGGTTGACAGGGGAAAGGGTAAGCAGAACAGAAGAAAGAAGGAGAAGAAAAGTGATGGATGATCAAAGTCTTTTAATAAAGTGAGATAGCGGGAGGGCAAGGAAAGTAAAGGATAAAAGGAAGAGATGAAGGAGCCTGAAATAGACTGATCCAGCCAAGAATTTTTTATTTAAAATGTGGAACTTTGTACATTGGGTTATACAGCAAATTGACTGATATGGCCTGTTATAATTTGGAATTGTGTTGATTTGTCCTGTCTAAATAATATATATATATATATGTATATGTATATGTAGCTTAATAGACATAATTCACACTGTTTAAAAGAATAAGAAATTCTCCTTTACTTGCCTGAACTTTCCGAAAGATGAGTAATGAAATGTCTTTGAAAATGGCTTGAGGAATTAGTACATGGAATCTCACAGCTAAGGCATCACTTGGTCCATTATTCCTCAGTTCATATTGGTGCAGCATATTCATCACTTTAGAAGTGGAACTTCTGAATACATTGCTTTCTGGGAAGGAAAATCTAAACAGATGATAAAAAGGGAAACAAATGTGTTTAGTGTATGGATAACTTTTGCTTTTCATTCAGGATTTGCAAGTCAATCACATGTCTGTGTCAAAAGTGTCTATAGCAGCCATTCTCAACCTTTCCTCCATCATTGACCCCCTCGACTTTATGTATTTCTCCATTTACCCCCCCCCTACTCCCATACAAAAAATTCATAGCCATCATAAAGCATTGATGTACAATTTCGTGACTAAATAAATGAATGATTTTTTCATTCAAAATACTAAGGGTTTTTTTTAGTCAAAATACTGTGCCAAAAAAAAATACTAAGTGACACTCAAAATACTGATTTCTTATTTAGTACTAATCTACTAATTTTTTAGTATAATTAGTACTCTGTATAAAATTCAGTATTTTTATTAATGTTTGTAATCATTAATAAAAAATTATTCATTTTATCTGCTGTATTAGTAGATCTACAAATTAATACTAATCATAATCATTCATTCAAAAAAAATTTTTTTTTAGTATTTTTGTTTTTTTGCAATTTAAAAATGTTTTGGAAAATACTAAAAAATTTTTTTTTTGAATGAATGATTATGATTAGTAATGACTAATTTGTGACTAAAAATTGTGCAAATTAGTCATTAGTAAAAATACCAAAACAGAAATAAAAAATACTGACAAATACTAAAAATTCAGTATTCTGATCAAAAAATTAGTAATCCATCATTCATTTGTACATCAATGTCATAAAGTGACAGAAAAACAAGAAGGTTAGAAAGAACCTTTTTATTGTTTAGGACTTTAGGTTTTGTATAAAAATAGTATTATACATTAGTATCAAAAAAAAGAAGAAAATCAAAACTTTTCTAAATAGAAAATTATGAAGTTAATTTGTATTACAAAAAATAATGAACCGAAACAGCAGAAGCATTATCAGTGGGAACACTGCTGATTCATTGAGTCAATCAGTTTGTTTATGCGAGGACCTGTTTCTGATAATGCTACTCTCATATCATCATCGGCTTTCAGTCGTTTTTTTTAAATTATCAGGTACTTCAATTATTTACCCCCGACTATATAATTATTTACCCCCTAGGGGTAAATTTACCCCTGGTTGAGAACATCTGGTCTATAGCAAAAAAATGTATCTGCTACTCACCTGCACAGAAATGTTAGAAGCCCTTTGACAAAATAGATTTTTTTAATAAAAGAAAAATGTTACACCTGTCTCTTCTATTTACAAATTCCTATATTATTCAAATATGTGATGTCTGTCCTATATGGCAGTAAATGCTGGAAAATCTCCTCAAAGATGAAGAAGAGACTTGAAGGAACAGAAATGTGGTTTTATAGAAGGATGCTGAGAATACCATGGACTGAACATGTAAGCCACAACAAAGTTTTTGAGAAAAGGAAAACAAAAATGACATTTTAATTTAACATCAGGAAGAGATAGTTGAAGTTTCTATGGACTTGGAGAATTTGATACTCACAGGACAGATTGAAGGCAAGAGGGATGAGGGAAACAACACATAACCTACATAGCAACCTTGAGTAAATAGATGTCAAATCATGTTTAAAGAGAGATAACAAACAGACTCAATTTATTAAGTGCTTACAAAGGACAGGAAATTGATGGAAGCTATGATCACCAACATCCTGAAGGGACATAAGCACATATATAATAATAATAATATTATTATTATCATCATCAATAAAATTCAGTTATACCTTTTATTTCAAATGTTATAAGGGAGGCCACTGAAGATGCTCACAAGATTTAAGCAATGGAAAGAAATGAAGCAATATCTGGCCATATTGTCCCAAACTGCGTTAATCATTTTAAGTGTGGTGACTTGTTCCTTTAAATAAAGCTCAGAAGTGGACAAGCATCAGTTGTCAATTATGATAATTTAAAATGCAAGGTAGAGGAGAACCAACCTCCAGCATTCAAAAACTTTTAAAACAAGAATCATCAAATAATGCTATATGTAGAGCATTTTACAATCTAATGTCAGTGAGTTCAATCATGACAATTTGCTCCACTGTTGTGGACTTGTATCAGGTAAAGACATAGGAAGTATTACTACAGCTACTATTACTATTGCAAAAATGAATGGCTAAAGCAAATAAAATATATAAAATCAACTACCTTATAAAAAAATCAGAAAAAATCACTGCAAGTTTTTTATTTACACATGAACTATTGACCCCTGCATGGTATAGCATGTCTTTTGCAAAGACATGCTATACAATCTGGTTTATGCATAATTGGGAAAAAATTCACCTTTCAACAAGACTGATCCCAAACACTTCAAAATCATGTCAAAATTACTTTGAGTCAAAAAAATGGCACAAAATTTTGTAAATTATGACTTGGCCATGTCAATCTCCTGACCTCTCTCCCATTGAATTAGTACGGAATGAATTTGATAAGAGAGTTTGAAGAGAATACTTAAATAATGAGAGTGAGTTTTTTTCAATGCTTAAAGAATGCTTAGGAAGATCTGCAATTTACTTTTTTCAAAACTGTTAGAAAGAATGTCAAGAGTTTGTAAAGCAGTAATTAAAGCCAGGGGTGATTTTAGTGATGAAAACAAAATATGATGCAGTAGTTTGATAATTTTTTTTATAGTTAAGTGCTTATTTTTTGTCAAAAGCAAATACACTGTAGTTACTGAAATTTCATCTTTTACTTTAAAAATATACAAAAATATGTTATTTTGAGGTGTTTTTTTAAAAGAAATGCATGATTACCCCAAATTTTTTACTTGTAGTATATATATATATATATATATATATATATATATATATATATATATATATATATATATATACACACATACACACACATCCTAAGAAAATATTAATTATCATCATTTCATTCATTTGTTGCCTAATCCATTATATATTGTATTGTCTTTTATATAATGCAAGAAGGTTTGAACGGAAACTAAAAGGAAAAAGGTGGTGTCATATAAAGAAGTACACATTTTCAGAAATTTTGACTCTACTTAAAAACCTCTTATTTCAAACAGCAAGATTGCAAATATACCGCCAGTACAATAGATAATAAAATACAAAACAGGCAAGTGCTGATAATAATTGTTTACGAAAGGTATTCGATATGTTGTCCCAGTCGGTGCTCAAGGCATGGAGCCTTTCTAAATCTGTTCAGTGATGATGGAACCAGTTTTTTCCACCACTAATCTGTTAGAGCTAGGTCAGACAAGAGATCAGTTGCCAATCTCTGGTCATCTAGAATTTGGGAGGTGCACCCATAGAGCATAAAATTTCTAATAACAATACATGTTTCCGTAACAGGTTGCTGATCCTGATTTGATGTTTAGTTGCATGAGAATCCAAAATGGTGATTTAAGGTGATTAAAAATCAGAAATAAATCACAAAAACTTGTTGCAGTTAAATTAAACATATAAAATGAACGTCTGTCTATATTTCTGAGGTGAGGTATTGTAACTATTTACATTATTTGGGCTGTTGTTCTCATCTTTATTGCTATATTCATGACATTTTGGCTGTTGCACACTCCGAACTTCTTCAGATATCCAAAAGCATGGTACATGGAATTAGAACAATCTACTCCCATGGACTATGTAAATTGGTTTGTTTTTAACTTTCAACAAATATCAACTGAAGAAGTCTGGAGTGTACAACAGCCAAAACATTGCGAATATGGCAATAAACATGTGGACAACAGTCCAAATACTGTAATTGCCTGTGATAATATATATATATATATATATATATATATATATCAAAGTATATAATTGGTATATACGGAATGAATTCCAATAACAAACAATTACTATTCTTAAAAGAGTGCTCAATACAAAGTAGAGCAGATATAATTATTTTTTATAAAAAATTATAACATAAGTATGTTATAAGATCACTACAAAAATAGCCATTTTGTTTCAGCACATTCTGTGTCTTCTCAAGTGATGATGTTGAAAATAAAATAAATGGTTTTAAAAGTTTCAGATTAATTAACGATCCTACACTAGGGGGAGCATTGTTACAAAAGCTAGAATAACCAATCAAAACGAAGTATAGAAAAGATTCAAAAAAGGACAACGAAATCCTGCTATAATAGCTATTCAGATCTTTAAATACGTGTAATATTAAAATAATTTATACTAACTAATAATTATAAAATTATATGATAAAATTTAATATTAAAATTAAAACTGGTAATTTTAAAATCCAAATTTAATCACTATTAAGTTTAAAAACTACAAAATTATTGAGAAAAGAAAAATATATATGTTTATTCAATTCATTTCTTCATTGAAATTACGTTCGACAAGGACGCTACAATATATCCGGTCATTTGATAATACATGTATATATATTTTTCCTTTTCCCTTTCATTTCGTTTTTATTTTAAAGTTTGTGGATGTGGTCTTAAATTCACGTCAAGACAACAAAAAAACACAATCAGATTATAATACATAAGCACCCAGACATAATTAGATATACACACACACACACACACACACATAACACACACACACACATACATAAAAAAAAAAAAAAAAAAAGGGAGGAGGTGGGGGAAATACATGAACATCTCTACAGCCCTTTATGAAAAAAAGGGAGACGTGGAAACTAACACTAATACACACACACACAGTGAATACACTCTACATACACATAGACACCGATAGATACACATACATACATCCACAGACAATGACAGACAATGAAAATCACAACCAATAAATATTTCAGACTTAAATAAATGCTAACCACTTATTGAATTATAACCAAGGGAGCAAATATACAAAGATAAAATGGTTAAAAAATAATATTATTTAATATATTAAAACGAAAATTCTAAAACCATAAATATCAATAAAAATATATATTAATCATATAAGTTGAT
>CAHIKZ030000591.1:2937500-2950000 GCA_903632075.3 Acanthosepion pharaonis | reverse complement strand
GAACTAATGATGCCTTGATCCAAAGGTTGAATGAGACTGGTGGTGTTTGGTGGCATGAACGACAATTTGATGTTTGACAGATTTGTACCCGGCAGTAAGTTATGACAAGTTGCATTGTCCAAAAACAGAATAATCTTTCGATTTTGAGCAATCATTTTTCGATCAAGCGTTTTCATAACGTCAGTAAACAGCTGACTAGTCATCCAGGCTTTACGATTAGCGAAGTAAGAAAACGGCAGTGTTTTGACATTTTTAAAGCAGCGTGGTTTTGCCGACTTACCAACAACTACAGCTTGCTTTTCACTACCGTCCATGTTTGTGAACTGAAGCATCGTGAGTCTGTCTTTGGGAACTTTTGTCCCATTTGACTGTTTGTCGCCGGCAAATCGCAAAGATCCAGACGGCATGGCTTTGTAGAAAATTCGCGTTTCATCACAGTTCCAAACATCTTTTGGATCATATCCACGAAAAAGTTGCGGCAAAACGTTTGTCACCCATTCGTTGGCAGAACCTTGATCTGCTGACGTTGATTCGCTGTGAATTTTTTTTGAACGCACGAGCCAGCCATTGCTCGGTTCAATTGCTTCCAGCGCACGAGCCAGCCATTGCTCGGTTCAAAATCAACTTCAAGATTTACGGGCAGTTGTGATGCTTTCTGCCTGATGACGTGATCGGTGACAGTAGCTCCATGAGCACATGCTTGCGTAAACCATTGTGTAAACGCTTCGTTTTTTAACGTCCTTGTGCACGGATTGGCGCTTTCGTTTGCGATTAGTGTTTCCGTTCATTTGCATGCAAGATCTGAGATCGTCTTCTTTCTTGAGAATTTTTGCTGCTGTTGAAGATTAAGTCATTGAACTTCACTCGCTAACTGACCTCTGTTTGACCGATTTACGACATCACACTGTCACTCAAAACGAACTCTCTTATATCGGGGAGGACGGGGCCAGAGAAAATCTCTCTTATATCCGGGTTTCTCTTATATCAGGGTTTAATTTATATACATTAACACAGGCTCTAATTTGGGACCAGAGAAAATCTCTCTTATATCCAGGTTTCTCTTATATCCGGGTCTCTTATATCCGGGTTACACTGTATATATATATATATGTATATATATATATATATATATATATATATATTAACTGATTTAAAAATATGGTTCCTTCGCTACACAGGAATTACCATGTTAAAGCTAAAACTTCATATTTAATTATATTATGGTAAGCACTAAATTAAAAAAAGATAAAAAAGTTAACTTCTTTGATATAACATTAGATTTAATGAAAAATGTATACATACCTTATAAAAAATACCCAATACTAATCCTTTATATATACACACCCTAAATCTTATCATCGTCCATCTATAATTGAGCATATACGTTTTATCTATCAAAAAAAGAATAAGTACAAATTCAGCAAATGAGAAGATTTTCTATGAATATATTAATTTCTATAATAAAACTCTAAAAGATAGTGGCTACAAAAGCCCAAAATTAACTTATATAAAAAAGGAAAATGGAAAGCATAGAAAAATCATTTGGTATACACCTCCATACAACCAAATGGTAAAGAATAAATTAGGACAAAAATTCCTTGCATTAATCATTAAACATTTTCCTAAAGATAGTAAACTCAGTACTATTTTCAATAAAAATACACTAAAATTAAGTTACAGCTGTACTGAAAACTTAGAGAAAATTATTAAGAAACATAATGCTGATATCTTGAATAAACACTTAGACCAAAACCAAAGAAATTTAGAGAATATAAAAATAAAAAGAGATGAAGATAAACAAAAATTATGTAACTGTAGAAATCCTCATAACTGTCCACTACAAAATAAATGGCTCACAGAATCATTAGTATACCAATGCAATATCTCATCTATTGAGAATCCTGAAAATATAAAAATCTATATAGGTTGCACAAGCCATGAGTTCAAAAGAAGATTCAGTCAACATCAAAGTTCATTTAGGATAAATAAATACTGAAATCAGACGCCCATATCGAAATATTTCTGGTATTTAAAAGAAACCAATAAAGCACCTACAGTAAAATGTAAATTAATAAGAAAAGCTAGAATATATAGGTCATTAAATTTCCTTTGTGCATACATGAGAAACTATATATTACTAAGTTTATAAAAAATAAAAATTTACTGAATCAAAGAAATGAAATACCTATTCTTTACTGACATGGTCAAAATTTTTCCTTAAATAATATTTTAAAATAAAATAAAATAATTAAAAAATTTAAAAAAAGGGAGCTGGTAATATACATACTTATATTTGATATGTAATAATAATTTAATATGTAATAATAATTTTTAAATAATTTAAGTAATTCTATTACATTTATTTGTTTTAAAAAGAAATATAGTCTATTAGTAATTAAGAGTGAAAATAATATTTTAAAATTGTAGTTCAATATAACATATTCTAATCCAAACACCCCTTTTAGAAAGAATCTTTATGTATACAAGTATGAATGTTAAAAAAATGCCAAAAACTTTTTGTTGTTGATAAAAACCAGATGACATGCGTAGAACGGATATCATAATTCGTTGAAAAATGCACCCCTACCCTACCAAGACTTAACCTCTTTTTCGAATGTAACTCATAATTGATACAATAATAGTTAATAAAAAGGAATACACTACCGCCCCTGTCGAAATGATTGGATTTCTCTGTATCCTTGGAAACAAAAAATTATGAATGTATGTGCTTTTAAAACTCAGTAAATTTAAAAATAAGTTATTCCAAAATTCACTTGAAGAAGAAACAGAACTAATGCTTTTAATTTAACCTCTTTTTCAAACGTAACTCATAAATGATACAATTAATACATATTAAATTTGAAGTTTTTACGTTCAGTTTTTGAAACATGGTTATTACTGTGTAGCGAAAAAAAACATATTTTAAATCAGTTAAGTTATAATATTTATGCTCTGTAAATTTACATTGAGTACTGTTTTGTAAAAATAAAAATATCAAGAAGAACACCGGATTATATATCTTACTGTTCTTTCTTTTTACTATAAAACATATATATATATATATATATATATATATATATATACATACACACACACACAAAAATTAATTTCATGAAAAGTTATAAACTTTGGAATTTCATATAGGTAGTCTTCTTTCTCTGATAAAGGAAAATATTTACTTGGATTTCCAAGCTGAAATCTAATCCGAGAGTAATAAATTCTTAATAGTAAGATGCTATGCTCATTAGTAGATTTTCATTAAAAGTTGGAAAAATAGTTTTTTGTTGCTGAGGCTATATGCTTTTTGAACAAGGGAGCAGTTGAGATAATATGAGCAAAAGTGGAAATTCTGCATGCATCAATGTCAAACTGGAAAGGGGTACCCAGGAGGAGATTGCTATATAAACTGGAGAAGCATTTGGCTTTGAAATTTCGCAGGGAGACCTTGAAACAGAGTGCTAAGAAAATTCATATCACTCAACGACAAGAGCACACATATACTCAGTGAATGGAGCAGATGCACAGACACAATGAAATCAGGAGTCTGGCAGACATGCTGCAAGATAAGGAGACAGCTGCTACTAAGATTTTTAAAGTAACCATAAGGAGAAGGGGAAAAAAACTGCTACAGTTTGGCCTCAAAATACTTTGAAATCACCACTTTGCTACATGTTCATGCAATATTCCCCATTAATAAATTATTGTTAAAATTTCCAAAGTGGTTGTTTGTTTTGAAGTGATCTTCCTCTTTAACTTCAACATCCAAGGACTAGCTTTGAGATCATGAGAAACATATTACCACACTCCCTGGAAGAGTTTAATAACTCCTCCATGGGGGGCACAACAAACCACTAGATAATCACCATTGAAAAATGGGATTTGTTTCACGGTGTGAGATGGAGCGAAACAGCCAACAATTTGGTCTGCCAGGCACACCAGACATAAAGAAACAACAGTGTATGCCTGACCCCTATGGTTCACACCTGGTAACCTGAAAGTAGTTGTCTGTTTACATTCAGTTTCAGAGGCCAGAAGCAACCTGTGATCAGGCCTCAAGTCTGTTTATAATTGCATTTATACTTAAAAGTTGAAACTTTTCAGATTAATAATTTCATATTTGTTTTAAATGCTGTTTAATTTATTTTTTTTTTTATCTTTCTCCATATATTATAGGTTAACTAAATTTTATTTTAATTTACTATTCACTCAGTAAAGATATTTTATCTTACTAATAATTTTCAATAAAAAGAGGTTTTATTTTGTCTGAAACTTATCAATTAATAGAATATTCTAATAAAGTTTCCAATAAAATTTCTATCTAATTTGTTAATTTTACCAAATCCTAATTTATATATATATTTAAAGTTTTTCTTTACAAACACTACAAGTACATGAAGGAGAAATTCTTTTTAAACAAAATTTAAAAAGAGTAAATAAATAGGCAAAAATGTTGCTTCTTAACCTTTAGCCCTCTGCAATATTCATAAGTATTTCATCCATTGGGTATGAATAGCCAGACAACTGCAGTAACATTATCTTCGATTTTCAGTTAGTTATTTTTCTGTTGCCATAGTAGGATATGACAACACTAGCACAAAATTCAATCACACTATTGCCTGATGATGAAAGTTGCATGCAGTGACTGTATAAACATTTTGTTTAACAAATAAAGTCACCTATATACAGAGTGCTAAAGTTGAAAGAAGAATTCTGAGAATAACTTTTACTTATAAACTTACCCTGTGACTTCAAGTTTTGATTCAAGGTATATTGGAACTGTCAGCTTTTGTGTGTTATTTACATACTCATCTGAAACATTGCTGATTGTTGTTGCATTCATCATCAGATCGATTGATTTTTCTTTAGTTGTCCTGCAAAGAACAAGAAGCAAGTGTACTGGATATATATATATACTGGATATATATAAGTGTACTGGATATATAGCATAAATTCAGTATTAACTAATAATGTAGTAGAAGATAAGAGAAGACATAAAAATTGTTACTATAATCTATAATAACAAAGATTGTCTTTTGTCAAAAAATGGTTGACCAGTGTATTTCTGGAAGATGACATTTTTGAAAGCAAACAGTTTTTGTAATTATAGTGCTCAATATCATGATATAGGTTCTTAATAATAATAAATAAAATTAAATGTTCACTTATCTTTTTTTTTATTATTCTATCCACTCTAAGGAGACTTGATTGTAAAATTCTCAAAATTTTACCAAATGACCAAACATGAATTTTTTTGGAAGGGCTTCTTGGCCAGGCTGAGAACTTTTCAGTACTATACACACAGTATAGCTCCCATCCAAATTAAACAGTTTTTTGAAACTATTTACTATATTTGTTCATTTTCTCTAGTTTTTTTTTAAACTGTTTGCTATATTTATTCATTTTCTCTATTTTAATTATATGATTAAAAGTAAAGGTTACAATAATCATAATGCATAAAAAACGTTTACATACTTTACATGAGGAAAATAACATTTATTAAAATTTTGTTTCATTTCATTCTCACTTGTTCACTTACACACTCTCATAACCATATGAATAAGCAATGATTAATCACAATGTTTCTTGAATTTTGTAACCTTTCATTGAAAGTAAAGTTTTTGTTATTTTAAACCAATGGTGATATTGACTAAGGAAGATCACACATAACATCTTTTTCTTTACAAATGGGAAACATTTATAACAATTTTTCTCTAAGAAAAGAAAATTTTTTTAGTTAAAATTATTTTTTGTATTTTCAAATGAATAAATTAAAAACAAATCTCATATAATGACATTAGTTAATCACAATGTCATCAGTGATATTATTATACCAAGATTTTCAATTTTTCCAATGAAAAAAAAAAATTCTCTATTTCTAAAGCAGATGCTTATATATATGGTCTTCTGTAGTGAAAATGGCTGAGGCACCATCAAGGAAAAATAATATTTTTAGTAATGATGAACCATATCTCACGCAAACCACTGCTTAAAAAGTTTTGTCCATTCCTGATTTAACTGATGCAGATTCATAAAATATGCATGATTTTTCTTGTGTGTGCATGCATGCTTGATAATTAAGAAATAAAATATAGAAAATAATATTGCTTACATATTAATAAAAAAAATAACTTCAAAAAGCACACTGCTATTTCCTTTCAGTGGGTGGCCCAAAAAGCAAGTCAGTTCTTTATCTTTTTCTTGATGGCACTGGACATCAGAATCAGAAGTTTGGTTCACGGATTCAAACTCCAAAAATTGTGAATAGAAGATCCTTGCCTTTGCACCATAAGCATGTTCGCCAATACTTTCTACTTGGGCCAACAATACAAACTTCTGATCTCTCCCCAGAATCAACTGAGAAACTTTTTCCCTCATTGATATTTTTAGATAAGTATTACAGGTATCATCAGCTCCACAGCCAATATCAAATTTAACCTGATATTAAAAAAAGGCCACATTAGAATAATAAAAATACACAAGTCATTAAAACAGAAAATGAATATGAATATTCTTTGCTTGTACAATGACATTTAAAAGGCTTGTGGGGAAAATGAAAGGAAATTAATAAATAAAATAATAATAATAAATTAAAAACAGAAGAAGAAATACATTTTCCCATGATGTTAGTAATAAAGGAACCAGAAATTTTATTACTCCACTTAGCTTTGCCAAACACATGTGGTGCTGTTTAAGTTCTATAAAAAGACAAACATTTACTCCCTCTTCCCCTCTTTCTCTCCAATGCTTCATGATGTAGCAGAACATGGATGAAGACATCCTCACTGTTGAACGTCTCTTTTCCCTGGTCAACTGATGACAGAACTCACTTTTGTTCCTCTTACAGAAGCAGAACGCAGATGAAGATATCCCTACTGGGTAACATCTCTTTTCCCCAGTCAACTGATGGATGAAGTAAGCACAACCTGTACTTTGGTTTTTCCAACTCAGTATAAGGCTAACTTGAACTCAACTAATATAACAATGCTTATCATAACATATCCTAACTTACTTTTGGACCAGAAAAAGAAATTCTCTTCACACTTTTCAATGAAAAGAAACTCTCTTTCCACTTTCCAACACATAGCATTTGTAAGTGATTTTCAGCTACTCCCATGAAGTAAATACTTTTGTAATTTCAACTCAGTGCAAAGCTGATTTGAGATCAACCATTTTAACCATTCATAACAAGCCCTAATTTATTTGTGGTCCAGAAAAAGAAAACAGACATATCCAGGAAACATTGAGAACTTTGTTTCTCTACAATTTATATATAAAAAACAATAACCGGTCTATAGTAGAAACCCAACTTTTTTGCTTCTTTAATCATACACACAAGCACACAAATTTAAATTCCATTAACTTATCTAGCATTAAATATCATTTCCTAACAAAAATCACATTACTTTAACAGCAATGTAACTAGAGGAAAAATAACAATCTAATCAATATGTTAGCTTTCCACATTATCTTTAACATAAGGTTATGAAGGAAACTCTTGTCAATACTAGAAAGAGCTATAACAGTGAATTTGAAAAGTCTAATTCCCTGAAGAACTGTTTTAAGAGAAAGATTTTATAAATTTAAACCGATAATAATGCTAGCTTTTTGGTCAATGAATGTAAAATTTTTCCTGCATTGAAACAGCTAATCTCATTCTTACCATTATGACATCTTAGGATTTTAGGTGTTAATTGTTGCAGCCATATTGGGGATTTTAGAAGCTTTTAATTCAAAACAGTGTGCTATGGAATTTTAGAAGTTGTCTTATAATGACCTGTTCTTAGTAGCATAAAAAAAGGAGTTTGATTGAAAATCAGACATCTGTCATCAAGAAAAAAATCCTTTTATTCTGCAATTGTAGCAGGAGCTGAACAGTTGGTGAAGATTTTAAAGATGAATAGTTTCACTTCTTGCTAGTTGGTTCTATAATGTTTTTGAGGATATTGTTTTACATTACCCAAGTACAGCAAAGGTAAATGGACTATGAATTATGCTGCAAACAGGACCTGTATCTTGTCCAAGACCAAAAACCATAATTCTGATAACATGCATGGACACTGGTGCTTATTGAATAGATGAGCCTGTAGGTTTTGAATCTATAGAGAATTAAAATTTATTAGTTTCCCTTTTTTTACAATGATGTAGACTGTCAGTCAGTTATGTACCATGCAGGATACATGCTTAGGCAATCATGTACCTTTCGATATGTGACTGACGAGGCAGATTTTTTCCCGCAGTAGATTGCCATTTCTTTCTGCAGTAGACCAGTTGCCATCCAAGGCTATAGAACCCAGTCTGTCCTGCTATTTACCCATAGCTGGTGGGAGAAGAAGAGGATTCATACCTTTCCCAAGGGTATTAGCATGTAAATGAATGTAATGGATTCGATTGGAATTTGAACTCGGCTCTTTGATTCCTCAGTCCGAGTCGCTATCCATTACTCTACCATACCTATACAAGGCCCAATAGTCACTTGAAGTAGAAGGCTACAGAGTAAGAGGCCAAGCAAGGAGTAAAAGAGAAGGAAAAGGCTTTAGAAGGAAGCAGAAATCCTAAACATAAAACAAGAGATAAGCCTCTACTCCTGTTCAAAAGACTGGAGAGGAGTTTGAACTGGATGATAGACAAACCTATCTATTCCTATTGAGGAAAAGAAAGTTAATTGATAGTAAATAAAAGTTCAAAGTTTTAGACGGAGACGTTAATAGTATAGAGTTGAAGTAGACTTTAGAAGGAACCAGAAACCCAATCCTAAACAGTACAAGCTTCAGAGCATTTAGAATTCATCTTCCTCTGGGACTCTGGAATCAGATAACAAATCAATGAACAGGGTTTTTTTTTAATCATCCATTACAATCTTTCCAGAAAATACATCAGCATCTCAGCCAGTCTTGGTCTTCAGTATTACGGCCCAGATAACTTATATAGTGATTCAAATACTGTTGTTTCATTATTCCATTTGGACATTATCCAAAATATCAACCAAGTCAGAGTAACTTAACCATAATCTGAACTTTAAGATAGTCATCTATCTGTCTCTATTTTGAGTGAAAGTATTTTCTCTAAAACTGGCCATTTCTGATCTCAGCATAAAAGCAATTGTTTCAGCCAATACAGACTGCTTGCATTTCAGTTCAAAGCCACTGATCTCCTTGACAAGCTTCTTTAAAATGGGCTCTCATGGCTTGTAATAGTAAATCAGACTAGTTAACTTGTGGTTACATCTAAATTTGAATCCAAGTGCTGCCTCACACTAATTAATTATTTCTTAATCTTCAACCGTTATTATTTTGACCGTAACATTCAGCCTTATTGTATTACATTTCATTCATTTTCCATTATTCAATTATTTTTTAAGCTAAAAATAAAATTCTGTTAAATTATTTTTTTACATTCTAACAGCTCATCAATTGAATTAGTTATGTTTATTTTTGCTTTTTAACAATATTTGTGTGTGAACCTCCTAGAAACTACTGATTTTTTATGAGCATAGGAGAATTGAATAAAAGAATTCATCAAGGATAAGGAGAAGGTGATGATCCAAAAACAAATAAGTCAAATTCTTTAAATAGGCAACCAAGAAATAAACATAAAACAGACATCCAGTCATATTGCGGGATTAACCATTCTCATCTGTCAGGGGATTTTTCCTAATCCCACAAGGTGGTGTTGGATAAAGTAATATAAAAGGAAAGGACAGAAATTCTATCTCTCTCTCCTTATGTAATAACAAGATGTGTCTCATTTATCCTCTGGAAGGCTTCTTTGTCTCCAGATGAACCATATGTCACATTGTATGCAACACAATGCTATCATTACACAAGGTAATATCAAAATGGATACGGTTTTACCCTCAACTGAAAGCAAAAAATGCTACCCCCTTTTTTTAAAAATTTACTAAAAATTAGGGCATTATCAAATTTAAATGAAATTTTGAGTGCTTAATGAATGAATTGTATACTGAATATGTTATTTCCTGAGAAAAATTTATGGACATTTTTTTAGGTGGGGTGGCAATTACCCACCCATCATTTAAATCAATCATGAATACTTTTAAAATTGGAGGATGAAGACAAATATTTTTTAGTTTCAGAAGAAAAATCCATGAAAATATTATTTCAGTAAAACTGTTCTGCAATATCAACAGTGAACATCTTGAAAATTTGTCCTGAAACCTAACAAAACTAACTCAATAAAACTCAAAAAACAATTTTTGTTGAGAATTCATGATTGCATAATTTAATAAAACATATTATTTTCTTTTAGATTTAACAGGGGAAAATAAATATTTATTTTGGAATAGTTGTAGTTTCTCAATACAATTTTGAAATTCATCCAGTTGTTAATGATGAAAGATCTTTTTATTAAATAAAGACATATTTGAAGAATCAAAAAATGTAAAGTTTAATGCCATTTTTGAGTGTGAAATATTTTTAAAGGAATTTTCTAGATATATTTTTTGCATCAGTTAATTTGGTTTTTGTATAGGAAATAATTTAAAAATTCTGAATTACCCCTTGGTTAAATAATGTTAAAAATAATTACATGATATCTGACAGTGTCAGCTCAAAGAAAGTAGTGAAGGCAATCAATTAAACAGTATCAATTCAATAAGCCTTTATCAATTTTCCCCATTTTTTAAAAAATCTTTCCTTTGTTTAATAAAATTTCTTAGAATAATTTAAAAGACCTTATTTGGTGAAATTAAATATTTTATGAGATCAAGTAGCCTAAAAAATAGATAAATACAGAATAAATGCCAAATATTTAAAAAAAAAAGAAGAGAGGAACAAGAAATGCAATGGATAAAAATATCACTTCATTTTATCATTTAAATAATATAAATGTGTTTGTAGGATGTATAATAGCATCTGAAACAAAAGTGACGAAGTGGAAAAGTTGCAAACCACACATTTTACAAGAACATCTGTTCCCTCTGGCTTCTTCAGGTTAAAATGAAAAAAAGACAAAACTGTATGTATGTATCAGATGTGATAAGGTAATTTGATTTATGGACCCCACTTATCCTCAGAGATCCCAACACATTTTTCCTTACATACAGTTTTGTCTTTCTTTCGTTCTAACCTGAAGAAGCCAGAAGGAACAGATGATCTTGGCAAAACACATCTTTTATAGCTTTTTCACTTTGTCTCATTATCTTTATCAATAGGAATATAAAAATATTTTTTATAGAATAAAAAATATTATTTTTAAGCATAAATGAAATCAGTTTCTGTATTACAGTACTTTTGACTTTTCGTATTTAATTAAATTTGAGGAAGGCTTTTTTTTTTTAAAGTGGTTATCATGGGAATAAAAGCAACAGTTTGATCTATAAATTTGTTGACATGTGGAATATTGCTGCATTCAAATACTTTTTCATTATCTTTTAAGTGTAAGGTAAGTAATATTTTTAAAAAATTCTGGTAATACTTAATTTTATTTATTTCCTTTGAAACAAATCTCTAGAACAGATATTTGATTTTTAAGAGATTTTTATAAAGTATCTTAAATTTTTGTCATCATTTTCTGATTAAAATGATGGATCAATAACAAATCAGAATATTTTAAAAATGTTCCAAAACCTTATTGAAATGTGTAAAATTCTGTTTTGATTTTTTATAGATTAATTTTAGGGCATTATTTTTTCAAATAATAAATTTTGACTAGGAAAAAGTCACAACTTACAAGTAACATGTTTGGCATACATGAACCCATTGTAGCAGATTTTTGAACCACGTTTATTACTGTCAATAATTTCCATGGCATTTTTGAACCACACTTATCACTATCAATAATTTTCATGACAGGAGCCATTAAAAGTATCACTAAATCCAAGTATTGTTGATTTCCAAAAAGCACTCAGATTGAAGATTTCCACTACTCACACTGTCTTTAGGGATAAGGTTAGGGTTTAAAAAGTCTATTAAAGAAAGATGCAGTAATGATGCTAATATTTCCCTGTTTTCTTTTTCTTGTGGCTTTTTTTACCTGGATCCACCTTCACTACACTATCACAAAGGTATATTTCTCTCTCATATAAAAAAATGTTACTCTTTAACAAACTGGTCAACGATATTATAAACTGGTAATCTAATGCCATTCCAATGTTAATTTGTTTTATTATCGTGTGTTCATTTTGGTTATACTAACATGATAAACCATTTCCATTCTTATTTTTGGTAAATGAAATGAATAAATGTTGAATGAATTTATTTTATAGGTTAAAATTTTCTCCTGAATATCATTACAATCATTACAATAGTAACTGAATTCAAATAAGCTGCAAGACATGAGTTTGCTTTAATAGTGTCAGGTAACTGCTACCTTAATATCTTTCATATATCTTGAGTACTGAAAGAAACTGACAACTCACCAGTGTGGAAAAACTGCCATTTTTTGCTATTGGACAAGTGCTGTTGCAAACTGGAGAATAACCTTGGTCTTTTAAATAATAAGTAAATGTGAAATTGATAGGTTCCAAAATGTCCACTGTGTTC
>CAHIKZ030000591.1:2870000-2932500 GCA_903632075.3 Acanthosepion pharaonis | reverse complement strand
AATTGAATTGCACTAATAAAATACCAAAGACTTCATGTTGTTTCAATACTTCCTGAATATTAAGCTAAAAAAAAATAACATTATCTTAGAAAGAAAGAAAGAAAGAAAGAAAGAAAGAAAGAAAGAATGAAAGAAAAAAAAAAAAGCTTTGGAAGTGATGTCATATCCCATTACTAAATAGGGGAGATCAGGTTGCATGACTGATAAATATTATAAAATTCCATTGTATTTTATATAAAAGAGAGTTATTTCTAAAGGCTCACAAACTTGCTTACTAATTACAGACTTCATCATATGATACTTACCTTAATAATAACAAAAAATTTCTTTCTAAAAAACTGGGTGATTTTCACTGTGTCCATAAATTCTTTCTGGTCATTTTCAATTGAAGTTCTTTTAGCAGATGGTTTTCGATTGGTGTCAGTGTTAAAATGAATATTGAATACTGCAATAAGAATTGTATACATTAACTTCTTTTACATATGTCAACATATTAACTTGAAACATCCCAATTCATGAATTGAGCTAAAAATAAAATAGATTATGTCAACAGAGTGTTTGTATTAGAATTGTCATTTGGAACAAATATATCTGCATGTCCTTTGTATCAATATTTCACATACAATTTTGATTGATGCAGTGTCATGCCAGCAGAAAGATCTTTACCTCATCATGAGCTCTATTATGTTTGTGAACAACACAAGTAGCACATTGAGTACACCTTCTGAAAATGCAAGGATGATTGGATTCAATATGTCTGATGGCTCCTTGAATATAGATGACTTGAGATCTGAGCCAAGTCCATGTGATGGTTCCTTGGAAAATGATTCATCTGAAGAATAAGTGACCATCCCTTAACAACAATGCACCAGAATTAAGGGACTGCACCAGGTTGCCATACCTGTGATCATAATGTTGTACTCTGCTTCAAATTTTGATTCACTATACATGTCAGCTGAATGTGAACACTAAAAAAGCAAAAATAAAAATTTCACTCTCTATGCAGAGGCTTCAAGTATCACAACCTGTGCATAAAACAAATCCCCATAATATATATATATATATATATATATATATATATATATATATATATATATATATTAAATACAGTATAAAAGGAGCCAATCAAAAATGTTGCCAAAAAGCAAAACATGATAAAAAAGGATGTCATGTTCCACCTCATTGACATTTAAGAATGCCACTCACAGCACAAACAGGCAAGCTGTCATTGTCACTACCAGTGACCTCAGTCAACTGACCCAATGCACACATCAGCTCCAAGCACTACCAACTCTTCTCTTCCTCTAAGTCATCTACCTCACCTTGCTCACAAAGAGACATTCCACCTTGATCCTCTTAGGCAACAATAAAAATATTTTTGGACAAATAAAGTCTTCTTCTTGCTTCAATTGTCCAGAAATTTCATTTGTTCACTTATGCTACTAAATGTGTGTTTCTAACAATAAAATCAAGGGGAAGTGTGAAGAAAAAAAAACAGTGATTTATTTCATTAATGAATATTCCCCACGTGTCATATACTATTGAAAACAAAAAAGACAATTTTATTTTCTTGTGTATAACATGAGAAATTTTGAATGAAAATTAAAGGCAAAAAGTTGCTATTGTATTATGCACAAGTACACACATGTACACAAGTACACATGTACACAAGTACACACGTTTTCAGACATTTTTACTCAGCTCTTATTTGAAAGAACAAGATTGCAAATAGACTCAGTTTTACTCACAAGTTTGTTTATATTTTGATTTTCTTGTTTTTTATAAAATTTTCTCTTTTCATTCTTAATGAAAGACAATATTTTTTTATTTTCATAGTTTATTAATATATAGAAATATAATAGTCATATCAAACAGAAAAGTATGATACATTAATTAACACCTTAAAATGTATTACTAGGTATATCTAGTTAGAAAATTCAAACATTTGAAACTGAAATTAGGAGAAGAAACACACAATGGCATAACATTTGGTTTATTTCTATTCTTTAATCTCATCTAAAATTTAGAGCTTGGTCAGAGGAGAGATCTGCTGCTACTCTTTGGTCATCTAGAGTTTTGGAGGTTCACCCATATACCTTTTGTATCATCAGCATAGATATTCACAAATAATTAGAGGCAGATCATTTATGTGAAGTAGAAAGAGGGTTGGACTGAGCAGTGAATCTCTGGGGGACACCTGAATTGATCACTTGGACCTCATTAGGAAGGATTTGATAATTTAAATGAGTCTTCCAATGATTCTATAGCTGAAGAAATTGTGCAGCAGCCCTCTATGCTAGATTTTGTCAAAAGCTTTTGAAATATCTAATGTGATCATCTTTGAGATGTATTTATTGTCTAGTGTCTGTTAATAATGAAAGTTAAGATCAAAATCAAAATGTTTTCATTTCTAAATCCTTTGTTAGAATCTATCACACTGTCCCCCTATTTATGTTCAGTTCTTCTGCTATCAGTTGTATATTTAATCTTAGCATACCAAAGTTCACATTCTGTTCACATTTGCATATGTTTTTTGTGTTTTTGCTGCCAATTTCTTGTGCCATCCTGGACATCTTCTCACCCTTCCTTGAACCACCTGTGCCTCTCAAAAGCACTTGATTTCTTCATAGCATTTCCACCATAAATGTTTAGTAGGACTAACATTTCACTCGGACTTTTACCAATCTTCACACAGGACTTGATGTTAATCCACTGCAGCAGATGCCTTTCGTTCATTTTTCAGCAACAGTATAACATGAACACGTATAACTTCTACTATTCAGCAACAAGTGAGTAATCTGATTTGTGTTTCAAGAAAACAGAAGTTGGAATCTTTGTTATTAAATATTCCATACTGTGATAACAGAAGATCTTTGCTATTAAATGTGGTATATTTAATAACAAAGACGATGGAAACAAAAAGAAAAGAATCTAGATGAAATTGGCTAGATTGCATGCAAAAAAAAAAAAAAAATTCTTTCTAAATTTAAAAATTTCCAGTGTCTCTTGCCAATCTAATACTGCACTTAAATTCATAAAGTCTAGATACCATAGAGGAAAGTTCATCAGAACAATTACCATGAAAGTATTAGTAGAAAAGGCACAGGGAAGCCATATTATGGTGGTGGGAAAGGGACTGAAGGTGAAATACCAGGTCAAGACTAGTAATATTGCAGATTCTTCATTGTATTTTATCAAGAATCTCTAAATATATAGCAGAAGCACTAGACCAGATGTGACAGCAATATTCAAAGCATGGATGAATGCTAAACTTATAAATATGTAAGATAGATTCCAGAGAGAAAAATTGTCTCATACGAGACAGTGAACTAACTTTTCTAGCAACAGACTTAGTAACAGATTCAATATAATCTTTCCATTTCATGTCAGCAGAAAATGTTAGTCCAAGAAGACACAATGAATCACTCACCTGGAGGTTAGACTCAGCCATACTGATAGAAGGCAGAAAGCAGTCTCTCAGATGATTTTATATATATATATATATATATATATATATATATATATATATGGTAGGACAAGGAACAAATAGGAAACATTTATAAATTTATCATGTTTTGTTTTTATTTAAGCTTTATGAGAAATTCCTGATGAAGCTTAAATAAAAGTGAAACTTTATTTATAATTTTTAGCTCAGTTATTTTGCATTGAGCACTATTTTATTAACACCAGCACTCAATGTGTGATATACATATATATATATATATATATATATATAGATAATATTAGTGGAAAATATACATACATATGCAAAATATATATAAAAAATTCCCATACATGTATATTTTCAGAAAAAAAAAAAAAAAAAATTTTCCAAGAGGAAGGATCCAGGTAGAACTCAATGTCTAGGACAGAGTAAGGATATAATAAAAAGGCTTAAACACTAATATTCCATGGTCATAATTTATTCCATTGGAATCGTAAATGGAATAAATTAAGAATAAATTAAGAATAAAGATTTTTGAATATTCCAATGGATTAAATTAAGAATAAATTAAGAATAAAGATTTTTGAATTTGTAGGTCTGATGATTTGGATCGTATTTACGATTCCAATGGAATAAATTATGACCATGGAATATTAGTGTTTTAACACGCCCTATTTTATATATATATATATATATATATATATATATATATATATATATATATATGGAGTGTTGAAAAACATTCTTAGTCAGAATCCTTTCAAAAAATGCAAATCAGATGTTATTTCATTGGTTATTTGATCATATTTTAAGAAATTGTTTGAATCAAGAAATTTCTGCAGCTCTTTGTGTGTGTGTTTGTGAGTTATATCTAATGTAATCTATCCTCCTGCTAAAGATGGTCACTACAATGACTGTGATTATATAAAAAAGCTGCTTTTATAAGTAAAGAAGTACACACAATACTTACTCATTGGATCCATTTTTCCAAGATTTATTTCTGCTTGAAGCCATGTAAAAATAGATTTATTGTCTTGCCAACAATTTGTGCATAAAGACAGAATTTTGGGCTCAGCTTTCAAAGATCCTTTTATTTGCACAATTGGACGTCCATAGAAGACAAAGACTGTGTCAGACAAGTAGGCACCCACAGCAATGTCTGGAAGAAAAAAAAAACAATTTTATAGCATTTAAGTTTTAATATTATATTAAGAAATGATCTTCAAAGAATTATGAAGAATAGATGAATAAAGTTGTTCAGCTATATAGAGCAATTTATAATGGGTGATTTAATGACAAATGGTAAAACTCCTACATAATATGTTTTGTCCTGAGAAGGTCATACTTTAGATAAATAATGATTTTATCAATGGGTCAATTTATGGATGTTATCTTGTAAGATGTGTTTATAAACAAAAGTAAAAATATCATTAGGTTTTCAAAATGATTAAATTTAAGAATGTTCTAAAATATTCTTATGGCTAACTGTGAAAGTCAATGTAAACTATGAAGAATGCTAAGTGATGTAATTTAATGCCAAATAATGAAAGTGAGTAAATGTTGTTATTGATGTTGTTAATTTTTTGTTTTCTTATTTGTTTATATATATTTATTTACATTTTTATTAATTTATTAATGTAATTATTATACATTATTTTAGTTTATGTATTTATTTATTTTAAATAATAATAATTTGATTTAACCATTTTCTTTTACTTTTCAAAATATTTATGATTTTAGCATCCTGATACCACTTTCTTATCAATGTTGAATTTTGTACAAATGTGTGCAAAAAGTGGATCAAAGAACTTACCTAGCTTCATACATATTTTCAAGAAATCTCAACTTCTAATTGGTCAATAAAAACACAAGTGGGTGTTGCAATCCACCCATGTACAAGTCTTTTTCCAGCGTGTGACCAAGTCAAGTTTTCCCACTCTTTTTCCAGGATCCTACCATGTGATTAAATTAATTATAAATATCAGACACAAATTCGTTCTCTCCCTTCTCTTTCCTTTCTTTCTTCATTTGCCTACAAAAATGTAACCTTAAAGGATTCGTGTCTTGACCATGTGTGGTCAGATGCTTATGAAAACATATTCACACATGCACACATGCATGTATGTAGAAAATTTTCCGAACTACATTACAAAGATATGAAACATTTCCAAACCAGCAACAAGAACTTTACTCTTTAAAATACTCTTCTAAAGCTAAAAGTTTATTCAGCATTTCTCAGCTTTATAATTCTTTCAACTCTCTAACAGTGAACATTTTGAGCGACAAGTTCAACTTTTGTGAGCTCAGATAAAAATATTTCAATTTCATTAGTAAAAACTTTAATTCAGTCAAAGGGACATAACACCAACAAAAATAGCAACCTCTTTGTATATCATTATACAAATATAAATATAAATATTGTTGTTATAAAACCCTTTGTGTTTTTTCTTCTTGTTTCATATTTTGTGGTATTTTGCGTTAAATATAAATTGAGAGGTCATATCAACTAATGGTCCTCTACATGGTCATGTATGTTGACTTGGGAAAGAGGTACTTCTTTTAGGAAAAATGATATTGGAAAAAATCCAAGGTGAAGGTCAACATTTGACATGGTTCAATAGTGGCACACTCAAGAACTTTCCATCTAAGTAAGTTATTTTCTCTTTTAATAAGTGTGGCATTCTTTAGATTGAAATGTGGTTAAATTTATTTCCATGTATAACTAATGCATTTGATAAATTGTCATGTATAAATTCTTTTTTTAGATACATTTTTTTTTTATTGCTGAAAGTTTCCCCAATATATTGTAACAAACAGTTCTGACAATTTATTTTATATAAACCTGCTTCAGAATTATTATTGTTATGGGTATCTTTGGTTCTGATCATATCTCATAATAGTTTTAGATGTGATTGTAATTATTTTGATATTGTTAAGATTGAATAAATTGTTTTGGACAGTTGATGTTAAGGAATTAATAGGTAGTATTATATGTCTGTTTGTATCTACTTTATTATCATTGTTGTTATTGTTGATGTTATTATCTTTTTGTAGTTGTAGATGTTGTATGCCTTTCTCTTGGCATTGTTGATGAAATAGTAAGGATACTGGAGGTTTTCAAAGGTGTTTTCTATGTATATTTCTTTTTCAGATGGGGGCTGTAGATTCTTAGTGCCCTTAAATAAAATCCTATGATTATTCCAGATTTTATTCTGCTGCAGTGATGAGAATAATAGTTTAGGAAATTATTTTTGTTGGTAGATTTTCTGTAAACTTTTAATTGATTGGTTCTATGTAGCATGATAAGTAACTATGTATCACATTTTCCAGTAATTAATAAGTAACCGTATTTATGCATAATTAGATTGTAAAAAAATCTAAGCCTAAAAAGTTCTTCTGACTTGAAAATATTTGTCTGATAAATTGTGATCATTTTTTCATGTTTAGTTTTGGTATATCTTCTGTTAACATTTCTAATTCAATGTTAAAGTGGAAAACTTCCTATGTAACACGTTTTGTCCTTTAAAAGAACTTCATCAGACTAAAATAATGTTCTTATTGATAGGATTATATATATGCAGTGGGAGAGTATGAAAATCTGAACAAGTTTCTAAAAGTTATAACTATACATTGAGAGAAATGCTGAATATGTTGGTACATTAAACTTTAAGTTTAAATTTTAAATTTCTGGTGTCCAAAATGCAGCTGACTTCATTTGTATTCCCAATGTCTTGTGTTTGCTTTTATCATTGTTGTTTTTAAATATCCCAAATCACAATTGCAGTAGTTTTACAGTGTAACCGGATATAAGAGAAACCCGGATATAAGAGAGATTTTCTCTGGTCCCAAAGTGTTCCCATACTTACCTAAACAAAATAGACCAAACCAGGATATAAGAGAAACCCGGATATAAGAGACTTCTTCTCCGGTCCCGACAACTCTCTTATATCCGGGTTACACTGTATTATGAAAGGTGAAATGTATGCAAATTTACCATGAAAACTCAGATATTAGTGCACTTTCAATACATTTTGGCCTGAGTAAATTATTTTCTCTTTTAATTCAAACTGCATTCTTTAAGTCAAAATTACAGGCTAATTGTCCAATTTCTATTTGAATTTGTATGTAATATTAACATCTTGATTATGTCATTATTTTCTCTTCACATTACATCTGCTATCCATTTTAGCTGTTGCTGCTGTTGGTAGTCCTCAAGTGATGTGGTTTCTGTTATTTGTTTGTAATTCTATAGTGCCAGTCTACAATGTTCAAAGAAGGATAATCTTTGCCAAGACCCTCAGGGTTCACTCACTCAAAGCCTTTTTTCGCCATTGATCTTAAGAAGCAGTTGTATATAGCTGACAATTGAGATATTGCTGAATGGGTTTGGTGCCATGCATAACATCCATATGAAAGTCTCAAACAGACAAGGCAATGAATTGAGTTTTCAGGTTGATGTTTTAGTTTTGTAGCAACTTGCGGTGTTGGAGGAAACTACCTCTGGCACAGCCTATTCTATGTTCAATTTCTTTTTCTCCTATAATTTGTTATAGCTGATCCATACACTTAGGTATCTGAAATGTTTAGTAATACACATCACTTTCAGTAATGAACAAAGAATAAACAGAAAATTACCTTGGTAACCATTGAAATCAATATCTGCTGTCCGAGAGAAAGAAATCCCAAAAGATAGAATGTTTTGTTTAAAGTCTTTCCCTTGAATCTTTTGGGAGAAAGTTTTGTGAAGACCAAATCGATGTCCACTGAAGAGATAAATAGTGCCAGATCCGTCATTTTCATACGGTGCAGCAACAATAACATCTAAAAATTTAAAAAAATATTTTATTATGAAATCACAAAAACAGAGATTTGAAAAAAACAAAAAAACAAATAGCAAAGGATTATATAAGGTCAGTGTTGATAATATTTATTAAGTTGTAGAAAAG
Source organism: Acanthosepion pharaonis (assembly GCA_903632075.3). Classification (NCBI taxonomy): domain Eukaryota; kingdom Metazoa; phylum Mollusca; class Cephalopoda; order Sepiida; family Sepiidae; genus Acanthosepion; species Acanthosepion pharaonis. Next base: position 2,924,109 of record CAHIKZ030000591.1, on the reverse strand, counting down.
AAATGAAAAAATTTCAAAGTTTAGGCAAAGAAGTTAGAAGTCTAGGTTTGGTGTAGACTACTGGAAGTGAAAGAAAAGGAAAAGACTTCAGAAGGAACCAAAAACCCAATTCTAAACTGGAAACAAGGGATAAACCTATACTCCTGTTTAAAAGAAATTGGGGTAGCTTAGGTTGTATCCATGATTTTGAATTCTGTCTTCTCCATCTCCTTAATGTATGTATACTTGATGAAATACACTGTTATATTAAACTTTCCTTGAGAAAAATATTCTTCGGTTCTCTGTGCTACACAAGAAGGTTTTTCCCGTCTGAATCCATCCTTTACATATACAAATCTACCAGTCATCCATGCATGGAATACTGTTGTCAAATATGGTCTGGTGTCCCCATTGTTCATTTCGATGTTCTTGATAAAATCCAAAGATGGATATGCATTGTGATCAGTCCTGACTTGGCATCCAATCACTTTCTCACGGACGTGATGTGGCTTTCCTCTGTCTTTTCTATAAATATTTTCATGGCATCTACTCTGATGAGCTCTTTTCATTGGTGTCCTGACTATATGAATTTAAACGTGCTACTAGGTTGGCATCTCAAATCCACCCTTTTACTGTCAAAACAGTTAAATATAACTGCCTCTTCTACTCCAACAACCACACTTCTCCCCAGCTCAATTTAACTTTTGAGGAGTGCTGAAAACTTCTTGACCCAATCCACTTCACAAAATCTGAACAACCATTAGAATTATTTTTTAAAGCCTTTCTTGTTTGAGCAAAGGGCTTTTCAGTACCACATCATATATAATAATAATAATAATATCAAGTGAGCACTCATGAAATGACTTGATTATCTGGTGTATCATGGCATAACTGTTTAAATTAAATGTTATATTGAGGATGTAAATTTGTAGAGGTGAGGGCCTGTGATCTTTAGAAGCAGGTTGGGTGGAGCAAGTATTATGTGTCAATCCCGAAACTCACAAGGAAACCAGAGAACATCATTAATGACTTGCCTTGGCACATCTTTACAATGTAATTTTTGATTGATAGTAACAAATAAGATTATCTATGTGACTACCTGTTTAGCAAAGATGTATCCACTCATCAAAAGCCTTGAGTGTAAAACTGAATTTAACTTACTTACATTTAAATTAAATTAAACTTAATTTAAATTACTTACACTTAATTTTAATTTTATTTATTAATATTTAATTTAATTTGTTCCTATTAATGATCTATCTCTTGACATTAATCACTAACTGCAAAAGCTGTTTGCCTTGAAACCATTATCTTCCAGAAATACTATTTTTGGGAAACAAAATATTTATATATTATATTTGTTATCCTTTATATATATATATATATATATATATTATATATATATATATGTATGCATATTAGTGTTTTAATATATTTTATTGTTATACATTATTTATATAGAATTTAAGTAAATGCTCTGTTTATTATAAACTGTATTAACAACATTTACTGTTCATAGTTTTTCAGGTTTGTTTTCTAGAATATGAAGAAGACTACTGTAAGAATAATGTACCTGAATACCTGTCATTATTGAAGTCTCCTGAAGCAAGTGTCTTTCCAAATTGACCTCGATAACTTGGTGCTGACAGAATAATGCTTGCAGTACTTTTTAGTCTCTGAAGTTAAAAGAAGGGGTGCAGTTATTGATGTAACAAATAAATTGAATTACATTCAGAATATAAAAAAAGAATAAATAACAAAAAGATAATATTTTCAATTGTGGAGTGGATAAAAATAAAGAAAATAAAAGGGGAAAATGATCTGTAAGCAAAACTATGAAACAGTTTATAATTTGATAAATATATTCAGTCTTTGTTTGAATTTCTGGATGAGGAATTATCATTATTTATATATGGATTAATGTCTTCCTCTTTATTGGTATTAAATCAGCATTTCAGTTATTGTACCCTCCAGCCTTCTCTAGGTGTCTGTCAATCCGAATAGCCAACAGGGAACTTTTAACTGAACTCATTCCACTGTCCATGTTTACAGATATCTTGTCTTATTCTTATTTTAATACTGCTCAGTTATTGTTCACTCTGTTTCCACCAAGTCTGAGTCTGAGTCTTATAGTGCTTGTTCATGAATTTGGTTGCATAGGTAATTAGGAATTCAATCCCTAGTTTGAGTAGTGAGAACTTAGATGCAGTGGACACAGGACAAGAATTGATTGAGCAGTACTAATAAAGAACAAGAAAAGATATCCCTAAAGATGGACAATGGAACAAGAACAATCTACCACTATAGATTAAATAGAGGGTTTAGTTTGAAATTCTCTGAAGGTTATCTGAACACCTGAAGAAGGCTGGTGCACACAATAGTTGAAATGCTGTGTAGTATTAAACTAAGCACATCCCATTTCCCCTCTCACTTGTAAACATCCACTATAATAGATGTATACTATTATACTTACATGAACAGAAAAGAAAAAAATATAGACTCGACCTTCTTCTACAAATTTTTCTGAATAGTAAGGGGCACCCACAACCAAATCTTCTTTACCATCATTGTTCAAATCAACAGCTGCAAGGGCTGATCCAAAATAACTTCCAAAAGCATATTTGGACTGAAAGGCATGAAAACAAAAACAAGTTTACAATTAATTTACATTTTAATTATTTTTTGATACTGACATTTTATTTTAGAATTTTTTTTTTTACCTCAGTTGGATGTAATTTTAAAGTGTATCTCTTATTATATACAGAAAGAGACTGAAATGCTTTTAATTGATATTTTGTTGTTAGTTATGGGAAAACAACATATAAATTTCTACATATCAAAAACAATTTTAGGGAAAAAAAACTATGACAAAGTGGAAAAAAATTTTACTGGATCATCAACAGTAAATTTACAACCCAGTTCTTACAACATTTCACCTTTCTTGACAGGTTTTCTATTATCACAATAATATAAATATTTAATAACATTAATATTATGTTAATAACAAATGATAGAAACATGAAGAAAAAGAAACTAGATGAAATTGGCTAGACTATATATCCAGAAAATCTTTAAAAAAAACAATTCAGTGTCCTCTTTCTTCTATGTACATGTGTAGTCGCATTAATGTAAACATTACTTTAGTTCAATGAAGTTCAAAAGTCCAAAACACATCACATAAAATCTTTTTTGACTTTGTCATAGTTTTTTTTCCTTAAAGTTGTTAGTTATCTTGATATTGGCAATTAATGGAGAGAGAGAGTATATGTAGATGGGCAATCCATTCTCCTATTCAGGTCAATCAGGTGTAGTCCATCATTATCAACAATAACATCTCTACTTTCTCATCACTGGCATGAATTCTGGTAAAAGCATTTGACAAAGTGTGGCACAAGGATCTATTTAAACTGCTAGGAAAGCTAGATCTATTTGGAAAAGGATGTTAGAATAATGCAGAATTTGTATTGGGAGAAAACCGCTTGTATATGGAGAGAAGATGAACTGCCTCGCTACACAAAAATAGAAAGTGATGTAAGACAAGGATGTGTCTTCTCTCCAGATTTATTCAACCCCTAAAGCAATGTTATCCAAAGAGACTTGAAAAAAAAACTACAGGACATCCTAGACAGGGTTGTAAAAGAATGTGAGAAAAAAAGGACTAACCATCAACTGCAAGGAGACAGAAAATATGGTCATCAGCAAGAGAAAAAGCCCAAGATGTGAGTTACAAAATGGAGATATCAGCATCAAGCAAGTGCAGAAGTTTAATTAACTAGGAAGTAAATTTTTCAGTGCACCCACGTTGCTACTGAATGTGACAAAAGGTCATGACAAAGTGGGTTTAACGGCTATACTGTGGAAATATTGTTCAAGGCCCTTTTGAGGATGTGTCAGGCATTGTGTAATGATCCCAGCCACCTCCCAAAGGGGGATGGCTACCTGGAGCTTGAACTTAATATTATTTTGAAACTACCTCAGATGAATTAGGAAGTGTTTCAACAGAGGATGGAAAATGCAATACTAAGAACCAAACAAGCATTTGACTAGTGAAAGAAGCATTCCAGTAGATAAGCAAGGTGCTGAAAAATGGTAAAATCTCATTAGAAACAAAGAAAAGAGTGCTGGATTGTTATATAACATCCGTCCTCTTATATGGCAGTGAATTCTGACCAATCTCCCCCATGGGAGAGGAGAAAACTAGAGGCAGCAGAAAAGTGATTCTACAGAAAGATACTGAAAATCCCATGGACAGAGTTAGTAAGTAACAAAGAATTCTTAAAGAAAATAAAGAGCAAGAGAGATAGTGGAAGGCAGCAAGCCACTTACCTGGCTAACTTGCATGAATGAATGGTTGAACAGGGGGCAGGAGCCTTAACAAAAGAAGAAAAAATTCTACAAGCCACAAAAGATAGGAAGTTGTGGAGAGCCATGCTTGTCTATGTCCTGAAGGGGTGTGGTACACAGAAAAACGTTTGAACTTGTTATACACATTGTTGCTATGATTTCTCATTTCAATCTCAGAGGCACAGCATTTTTCACAAGTTTCCTATAATTACTGCCTAGGCAAAAGCAGCAATAACTTCTACCTTTATTAAAATTTAAAATCAGTGGTAAGAAGTCATTATTTTCCCTCTCAATAACTGTAATTTAGTTTCAGGAAGTGAGAAGCAACACAACAGCCATTAGTTTGGAAAACAGAATTGACAAGTGCATATATATTTCAACTGCTTATATCACTCTTGCACATATGACCTTGAGAAAGTATGAATCTATTTCTGCTGCACTTTGTTGATGACAGTCTTGTCATGGACACACTATAGTAATACAAAAAAATGTAATAGTGACATAGCTAATATACTCTATGTTATGTATTTATAAACCTACTATTCATCCTTGCTTTGAATATTGCTGCCACATGTGGTCTGGTGCTCCTGCTATATATTTAGAAATTCTTGATAAAATCCAAAAGAAGAATCTGCAATTTTATTGGTCCTGACCTGGTATCTTGACTTCAGTCACTTTCTCACTATGCAATGTAGCTTCTCTTTGCCTTTTCTAGAAATACTTTCATGGTAATTGTTCTGATGAACTTTCCTCCTCTATGGTACCTAGGCTTTATGAATTTAAGTGCAATACTAGATTGGCAACAAGGTCTTATCAATTTACAGTTAAATTGGCTAGATGCAACTGTAAGTTCTTTACTAACAGTTTCTTCTCTCACACTTCTCACTTTTGAAACTCTCTTTCAGTTTCTTGCTTTCCAGCCAACTTTGATCTTCAAAAATTTGAATGGAATCTCAATTGTTATCCACAGTCTTCTTGATTCCTCTTCTTTTATTGTTCTTACTCCCTAATGTTTTCTTTTTTTTATTGGGTTGGTCAATCGAGATCACAGTGGTGGGTCAATTCATTGATTGTCAAGGTAACATTGAATTGATAGGCCTTTTCAATGAAATGGGGCTATGGTGACAACTGCAAAGGGAAGCGAATCAAGTATGCCAAAGTGATGGCAGTGGGATGCTAAAGTGACAATGTTGGTGACAACGTTGAGATAATATTCTGGATTCTGCATGTGGAGAATTGGGTGATTTGTCAAGCCAGGGAGTGTAAAGTGGTAAACAGCCATTGATAGGAGTGGTCATATCAATGGTGGTAGCAGCAGCCTGAATGTCAGCAGGTGGTCTGCTGGCTCGCAACTGCTTTTAAGCAGATTTGGCAGTCCTCAGGGACATCTCCTTTTTGGCAGGATCATTCACAATTGTCACTTTCATTATAGGGGCTTGCTTTGGTAACCAGATGTAATGATTGGAGCTTATCTGCAAAAAACGACTTCATGACATTCACATCAGGCAGGCATGCTGAATGAATCAGAAAGAGATCTAATTGCCATGTTGTCTGATTCATAGGCAGTGAGTGGCAAGTTCAGCAAAGTCAGAAATGAGATGATTGCTGGTAAGGAGAAAAACTGTTTACTGATTCTGTTGAATTCGTTAATCCTTTGCTGCTGATGTGAGTTGTTATATTCATTTCTCTTGCTACACGCTTCTGACACCAGTTGATATGATAATCATATGGTGGCAGAACAAAGAAGAAACAATGTAGGTTTAAAGAAATAAACTATTGTATTAACATAAATTAAACAAATGATAAAACAGTGTAAATGTCTCTCATTGAAAAAAGAGATAAGCAGAGTTATAAAAGGCATCCACTGAGGTGTATAGAAGTTGAGGAAGGACGTGCTGTGACCTACTAGGATGACCACTTTTGTCTTTTGAAGATGGGAGATTGCTTTCCAGCAAAGTCTGTGAACCTGGGCCAAGATGCTATCTAATTGCCAAAAATGTCCCTTTGATGGGCTTTTATGTCCTTTCTTAGGCTCAAATCAGCTCCATTTATTATTTTGTTTCTTTAGGCAGGAGTGGATGCTATTGGGTGCAAATTCTGGATTCTACTGCTTATTTTTTTCGTTGAATGTGTGAGTAAAATGGAAGATATATGCAAAGGCTTGTGCAGTTAACTGAATTTTAGTTCAGTTTTAGGTTTCTGAGCATTCACATCCAGCCAGTGGTGGAAATTAATGTAGCATGAATCAAAAGAAGACCTTGTTTTAGGGAGGATGTAACATTTGTAAAGAAACTTGTTGAAATGATGTGTAATGTTCTGAGTACTTTCAGCTGTCATAGATCATTTTCAAATGGAAGAAGTAAATATTCAGCATTTACATTTGAGTCTGCAAGTATTTATTTGGTTTGGAGTTAGGTAATGCTACTTGGTAATATATATTTGAGACTACAAGTATTTACTTTGGGCACAAATAGGTAAACATTGGGTATTTGTATTTGAGTTTGTAAGTATTTAATTGGTTTGGGGATAGCTAAATATTGGTCATTTATATCTGAGTCAGCAAGCCATGGCTCCTTTTGGTGGGGTCATACCTCCCTGCAGGGGAATATATTCTAGGCTCTACTGATAAGGCAGCTTCCACATATGATGCATTGAGCCCTAACATTTCCTATATTGACCACATCACAAATAATACAGTAGAAGACATCATCAAACAAGAAGTAGGCCCATTGAAAGACCTCATATTTACTGTCAAGGAGAGAATATTGAAATGGTATAGGCATGTCATAAGAGTAAACAATCCTAACATATTTTGTCTGCTTAGTAGTTCCAACAAGTCCAAGATAGGAAACAAGTCCTCAAAGAATTCATTGAATCAATATAATTTTTATGGTGAAATGCACCTGAATTGTGACATAAGTTTATAGAATAGTGAAAATATTTTCATGATCAAATCATCAGGCCCATGATTGTGTGTGGTTGTAGGGTTGCTAAAATGATGATGACTTGGCCAGCTACCTTTATATGCCTCAGTTACATACCAATATATGTATCTCTACTCAGTGATATTGTTGGACCATTTTTTTCCTCTGTCTGCCTCTTTTTTTACCAAAGGTGGTTCCTTCTAAGATGGTAGTGAAAAGATTGTTTGCTCTTATGACATGTCCATACAATTTCAATTTTCTCACCTTGACAATAAATATGAGGACTTCCAATGGGTCTGCTTCTTGTCTGATGGTGTCTTCTACTGTGTTGTTTGTGATGTGGTCAATATAGGAAATTTCTAGGATGGTTCTGTAGCATCAAGTATTAGAAATGAGATGCTGCAGAACCAGATTCTTCACTGTAATTTAGCTGTTAGTTCAAGCGCCCTACGAGGCTGGCATCCCACTTTCACCCTTTCACTGTCGAAACTCCTAAATGTAGCCGTCTTTTCTACTCCAATCACTTCATGTCTAACACTTCTCGCCTGTGGAACTCCCTTCGCTATTCCAGTTTCCCTGAGAGTTATAATCTCCAGCTATTCAAATGTAATGTCAATCTACATCTCCAGTTGCCTTGACCTATCCACTACCCTTCCCCTCATCCTTTCTTCTATCACTCCTATCTGATATTGTTCAAAATTTTCTGTAACCCATTGCATCCTAGTGGCTTCCTACCTTGCTTGGGGTGAAACACTTAAAAAAAAAAAAAGATTCACCAGAGTAGAGAAAGATTGAGAAGGTCAATGCACACTACAGTTTGATCTTTGATTTCAGATAGATGTTCTTATCTTTTCTGATAACTAAATAATGATCCTCATAATTTATATGAATAAAAGATTTTGTAAAACAAAAATGCCGGAAATGTTTGCCTCAATCTATTAAACAGATTAATTTGAGAATTAAATAATTAGCCAAGTAATAAATTTAATGTACAGATACAAAAGGCGATTATCTCCCTTTGGTTAAGATCAGTCACATGGGTCACATGATGGCCATTTAGTGATATTACTTCATACAGTGATGAAAGTGTCCAATCATTCAGTTTGTTTACAGGAGCTAAAGGAACCAGTCATTTGTTTAGCTAATCTGCCTCCTACAGCAGCTTTTCCATGACACCATTTCCCTTTGGGAATATATCTTCTCCAGAAGATATATTCCCAAAGGCTAGCAGTCCTCAATTTGGGAAAACCCAGGACTCACCGTTTCCAATTCATGGAATATGTCTTTGCTTGGGAGGTAGTAGATGAGTCCAGCCCATATAAGCCTGTCCTAAACATGGCTTCCCCAGGAACACAGAAGAATCTCCATATTATATTCAAGGCCCTATCTTTTCATTCTCCTTTAACTCTGCTTGCTGTGTAGGTATATGTGATAATTTTTTCTCTGTGTAGGATACATGTAAATATGTATATGTAGTTTTGTGCATGTCCTAGTGGTATAAAAAGTCTCAGAGAACAAAACTTATTTGTCATTCCTCTTTCTTTTAGTCTTTTTGTTCTGTCCATGAAATGTTGTTATATCACAGATATAATAATGCTCATAAAGAGGAAAATGCAGATGGGAGAAGAAATCATTCTTCCATGGCTCTCTCCCATTATAGTGATATCCCTCAGATTTTAAGAGCTTATCAGTTTTAAAGTGAATAAGAATAAATGAATGAAAATGACTTTGCAGTGAAATATACCTGACACAATTTCTTTCTTTTTTTTAATGCCAGGATGTAGGTAATCTTTACTCACCAAAGATTTCTTTATTATATATGAATTGTTAAGCATGCATTCATGGGAAAGACAGTTGAATGGCTCTCCATTACCTTCTCCACAGTTTGGAATTCAGAATTTTCCTTCTTTTAGATTGGTTGCCACCCATGGCTAGAGAGCCCATTATACCATACTAATTAACCCAGCTCTCTGATTCCACTTTCCATGCACTCACTATTAATGAATAAATAAATAAATGACTCTTTCAGACTTATATGCTTTAGAGTCTCTCTCTCTCTCTCGCTCTCTCTCTCTCTCTCTCTCTTTCACTGGCTGGACACATTACCCCCTCGCTGTGTTTTGATTCTTGTTTACATCAACAAGCACAAAAACTTGGGAAGACCCAAAGTACATTCACAAGGAAAATGTAAAGTGATATAACACAATGAGAAATAAAAATATGAATGTTTAGGTGTTTATTCAGGTATTCACTTGTAAAGTCTTTTGGGTTGGTGGGTGACACTTGGAACAACTGCTAACTTCAGTCATGATAGACTAACAGATCAAATCTTTCTTTCGGTAAATGAGAATTCTCTCTTTTAACACCTTTCTACTCATCTCTACATAATGACATATGGCTTGAAACTAATGGAAGAACTAAAACTCTCTATCCATTCTAACTGATTCTGCTAATATAAGACAGCAATCAGAACTTCCTAACTTCCGGTCAAGTGGTACTTGATCCTGAAAGTTTTCAGCTATTTATTTCCTCTATTTTCTTTTGGTCAGTGGATGGATGCTTTGAAGTTTTCGCCATAGCTTTTATTATTTATATAGTCATAAAAACTACCACAATTCAGAGCCAGATAAAATCATTCACAGTTCATTTTACTTCATGTGTCTTCAAAGCCAATTGTATAGGGAGCCTATTGTGTCACAAAACAATAATAGTGAATAAGATTCAAACTTACCTTAAATGTTATTACTTGTTTTTCATAGCTAACCTATAAAATAAATTATTTTATTTTATATTTTATAAATTATTTTTATTTAAATTTTAGTAAAGTTCCAAAACATTCAACCTTATATGCAACTTTTATTTAAACAAAGTTTTTTATGAAGATTCAAAGGTAATGCTTTTGTATTTTTGTGAAAAAAATATAATTTCAATGTATTCAGGCTTTTAACAAAATTATATATAGAACAAAAATGTGTTAAAAAGCAATTGCTGCCTAAATATAGAACTATTATATATATAATGTATAAAGAGGTGTTGAAAAGTTCTCAGTCAAACCAAGAAGAGGTACAAAAGAAATCTATACATATATAAAGGGCAGTTGTCTGTATGTGTGTGTGTGTGTCCAGCTAAAACTAAAAATGACAATAGTTCATGATAAAGTAAATATGTATACAGACTCATTATCATCCAAGCCAGCTTTTTGTTTTTATTGTATGAATTGTATTTATGAAGATATTTTAAAATTAAAATGTATTAGGATGCATTTGAAAATCTCAGAATTAAAAAAATAAAAATAAATGGTAATAATTCTTATTCTAGATTAGGATTATCGTTCATTTTTACTTATTTATTCTGCACATGGCCTCAGTATTGACTGGCCGCTGAAGTCAATACTGAGGCTGTGTGTGATGGCTCAACTATATGCTTATCAATAGAGTATTATGAGTACCAAAGTTAAGTATTTGTGGTTTATTAGGTAGGTGGTAACAGTTATATTTCAAATTATTCTAAAAGGTATTGAGTAGATATAATTGTGGCTCAGAATGCAGTTATTTGTAGCTACTGTACAGTGTTGCTAGTTAAAACTCATTATATATATATATATATATATATATATATATATATTTATATGAATTAGAAGAATTCCCACATAACTACACAAGGAAAGGCAATATTAAAAATTAAACTGATGACATAACAAACAATAGACATTTGAAAATGTTTATTGGTGTTCATCAAAAGTATTCAAATATGAGAAATTTCATATTCCAATACCAATCAGAAACCAAAGATTATTAGAAATGTTGAAAAAACAAATGAAAAAATAATTAAATTTGTACTGATTTTTAATTAAACTTTTATATATATATATATATATATATATATATATATATAACATGGGAGTGAGAAAGAGAAAAGAGAATGTTTTGATAAATGCTTACACCTCCATATTGCTGATACCTGGGCATCCCAATGGCAGATCTGTTGTTTAAAATAGCCACACAGTAACCTGAAATAAAGAAATAACTTTTCTTAAGAAAAAATAAAAGGCTGATACTTAAAGTAAGTTTTTAATAGTCAGATACCCTTCCAGAATCAGCTGTTGAATTTAAGTTCTTTATGGTTAAAATGGAATAAATTTGGTATAAAAACAACCAGGAGATGGTAAGTTTTGAGGTGCAAGATCATATATATATATATATATATATATATATATATATATATATATGAATAAAAAGAATAAAAGACAAGAGGAAAAACTATTCTATGCATTTCATCCTCTGAGGAATTTTATCAAGGCAAAGGTTTTATTCATTTTTGTTCCTTCACAGATACATTCTATCTGAAAATAATTTATATATATATATATATATATATATATATATATATATATATATATATATATATATTAATCATTTCACTCAAAGCAAGGCAATAAAGCTACTAAGATAAAAAGGGGTTACTGGGTGTGAAAGAATAAGACAAAAAACATTATTAAGGAGAGAGAACAATAAAAGAACTGGAATTAAGAAAATAAAAGATAACAAGTGATGCTGCATCTAAATTATTGAAAAGCAAATTTGACTAGAAAGTAAGAGAGTTCCACAAGCAAAAAGTGTGAGAGAAGAAACTGTTAGTGTAGAACTTATTGTTACATCTAACCAATTTAAATGTAAAATGATGAGACCTAGCTGTCAATCTAGTACTGTGCTTATACAGTGAAACAGTCTGTCTGTGGATGACTATTTATGCACATGAAATAATTTGATTGAGTTCTCAAAGAGAAAGGGGTGATTTTATAAACAGTGGCTGCTGCTACTAATACAATGCTCTTCTACTCAAATCGAGCTCTCCTAGCTACTGACATCTTTTGCATAGTAAAAACATTAAAATTTCCCTTCTACTCAGCCGTGCGACAATAGCTTGGGGGGTAGAATCTGTAACTGATACCAAACCGGTCTGGTTTCAATCCCGGCTTGAAGCAATTGGATGTCTAGTCACACTGATGAGCTGTGATACAACAAAACAGTCTGTCTGTGGATGACTATATATATATATATATAGTGGGTAAATGAATGAGAAAATGTAAAAATGCTAAGTGCAGCATTTATGCCTTTAAAAGAATGTCTTCAGAGTAAATAATGTTTTTTAATGATGGGATCATATATATGTAGGGGAAGGGAATGAAATATAATAAAGTTATAATTACAGATTGAGAGAAATACTGAAAATTCAGAGACAGCTTTAAATTTAAATTTTACACCCAATATGTCCCAATGCACAACTTAGATGACCTCATTCATCTTCCTACGACTTTTAGTTTTGTTTTATTTATTTTGTTTAATATCAAATATTGTAATAGCAGTTATTTTGCTAAGAAAGGAGATATGCTGTGTGAAGCTGGACATAAATTTACCATGGAAGACTCAAAAATTAGTGCATTTTCTATACATTTTTACCATAATAAATTACTTAATGCATTGACTGCATTCATTTGTAAAATATTCCTTTTGTGTTCATATATTATTTTATTTTTACAAAGATGTTCACCCTGTACAAGGTCCAAGAGTCACTCGAGGTAGAGGATTACAGAGTGAGAGGAACCACCTCAAGCAAGGTGATAATGTCACCAGAATGCATGGGGCCACTGAATGTGAAAGAGAAAGAAAAGACTTTAGAGGAAAGTAGAAACCCAATCTTAATCATGAAACAAGGTATAAACATCTACTCCTGTTCAAAAGACCAGGAAGGAGTGTGAACCAGATGATAGGCAAGCCTATTTACTCATATTGAAGAAAAAAATTTCTTTCTATGTCTCTTTGTCTCTGCCTGTAATGAGTGCAAGCATGTCCTCAATGAAGCAAAGTTACTATTTGCTGAAAGAATGTAACAACGTATTGCATCTTGCAAGTTTGGTGCTAAAGATTATTGGTAGCTCTCCAAGAGTGTGCTGAACAACAGCAAATCCACAATATCTCCTCTATTCAATCAATTTGAAGTCCTGACTTCCTCAGCTGATAAGGCTGAATGTTTTGTTCAGAAATTCTTATCCAATTCAACATTCAACTCATCCAGAGTACCCACACTTGATTTTCCCCCTAGAACTGAGGTTCTATTGAGATTAACATAACCCCATTGGTAGTATTGACATTATCTCTAAATTAGACTCTCATAAGGCAAGTGGTGGGGATGGGATACTAGCCATAATCATGAAGAAATGTGCTCCTGAGATGACTCCAGTTATCTCCAAACTATTGTCTCACTGAATCTATCTTTCCAGACTGTTGGAAGTTCTCATCTGTTGTCCCTGATTTAAGAACTCTGGAGACCCTTCTGACCCATCTAACTAGTGTCCTATCAGTCATCTGCCACTCTTCAGCAAAGTGTTTGAGGCTTTAATTAATGCAAAAGTGGTTAAGCACCTTACCTCTCATGATCTACTCTCTGACAAACAATATGGTTTCCGCTTTGCCCGGTCTACTGCTGATGTGCTCACAGACCATAACTGAATTTGTATGCTAAACACTTGACAATAACAGAGAATTTTGAGCTGTGGTTTTAGATATCTTATTTTAGATATTATATTTTAGATAAGGCATTTGATAGGGTTTGGCATGTTGGCCTTTTTTGTAAGCTTCAGGGATACAGTATTACAGAATGATTATTTGACTTGATACAATCATTCCTGTCAAACCACAAAATGAGGTCATCCTAAATAGGTTCTGAATGCTGGTGTTCCCCAGGACTCTATCCTAGGTCCTACACTATTTCTGATCTTCATCAATGATCTTCCAGATGTCATCAATTCCCAAGTAGGCATCTACGCAGATGACACTACTATCTATTTACTCCTGTCTCAATAGCAAATCCAGCATTGCTGACAAAAATAACCTGGCCATTGTTCTAAAAAAAGACCACCAATCTGTGGTTAACTGGAGCAGAAAATGGATTGTAAACTTTAATGTCTCCAAAAAAAAATAGCTCTCATTCACTCACCATAGTGAACCCTCCCTGCCTCCTATCAAAATGGCTGATACTCAACTCCATGAGAGCGTCTCTCTGCGTCTGCTTGATCTTATGCTTTCCACTGACCTGAGGTGGAACAACTACATTGAATCAATAGCTTCATCTACTGCAAGGAAAGTTGGTTCCCTGTGTCATAACAGAAGGTTTTTCTTGCCCAAGTCCATCCTTCAAATCTACCATTCATCCTTGCATTGGATACTGTTGCTATATATGGTCTGGTGCCCCTGCTGTTCATCTCAAGGTCATCAACAAAATCCAGAAAGGGATATGTAATGTGATAATTCCTGATCTGGCATCTTGTCTACAGTCACTTTCTCACAGACGTGCTGTGGCTTCCCTTTGTCTTTTCCTACAAATATTTTCATAGCAACTGCTCTGATGAGCTACTTTCACTGATACCACAACTGTGTGAATTTAAGTGTGCTAGTAGGTTGTCATCTCTGTACCACCCTTTCACTGCCTGTTCTACTCCAACAGCTTCTTCTCTTGCACTTCCTGACAGTGGAACTCCCTTCCTCCTACTTGCTTCCCTGACAGCTATAATCTTCAAATATTCAAATGTAATATCAATCGACATCTTTTGATGCCTTGATCCTGATCCCCATCCTTCTCTATATCCTTTCTTCAAACAACCCTCTTTACTCTTGCTCTTACTCTCTATAACTCCTTGCATGCTAGTGGCACTCCCACCTTGCTTGGGGCAATTGCTTAAAATATATATATATATATATATATATATATATATATATATATATATATATATATATATATAAGTGTATGTGTGTGTGTGTGCATGTATGTGTATGTGTGAATATTTTAATATATTGAATTTGAGGATAAAGGAAACATTTTGAAATAAATAAAGCTGTTATGACTGAAATGCTCCATTTTGGATTGAATCATTCCCTGAAGATATTTTCACTTCTCTAGATAAATAATCATTAAAAATCCTGTTTATGAAAACGTTTACTTAATTTTGGGATGCTACATTAAAGAAAAAGATGAATAGATGATTTTATTAATAAGAAGTGAAGGCAAAAAATTATTTTACTGATGAAAAACTGAAAAATGTTTTACCAGAATATGTATATTTCTCATATTTTAATGCATCTTCACTTGATCCATAAAAATACTCCACATAATATCCACCTGTAAAAGTACATAAATGTAAAAACATACATTAAACATCATGTATGTATGTGTGTGTGTGTGTGTGTGTGTGTGTGTGTGTGTGTGTGTGTGTGTGTGTGTGTGTGTGTGTGTTTGCCTATAATTTGATTTAAATTCTTTATACAGGTTGAGAATCATTTATCTGAAATTCTTGGGACCGGAAGTGCTTCAGTTTTCAGATATTTTTGGATTTTTCTGAAATTTTCCATTTATGGCAAGTTACGTCAGCATCTGAAAACTTTAGGATTTTGGAGGTTTTCAGATTTTGGAGGTTCTCAGATAAAGGATACTCAACATATATCAATATACACATTTGTTTTCCATTATCTGATATTGCCCTAACCCTGCTTGATTTTGATTTACTTCAGTTCTTAGCTCACATTCTCTTTGTTTTGCTAACAACCAGGTTACAAATTCTGTCTTATTAATTGGTTGGAAATAATCTTGAAAAGGAATTCTCTTATCAAGCCATTTTTTTCTAGAATATTCCCTTTTTATTGTGCCAAGTATTGTGTCACCACAATCAGACTCAGTTTCAAGGCATATCAAAAAACTCTATCTGAACACATCAGTTTTTTTTAGGTAAATTTTAATAAATTCAATATGATTTTTAGTGTTTACTTTGAGTTAATATTAAAATTTTCATGATGATTAGCAACATCCCACTTTAAAAACTGATATTTTTGACTTAATCAATGAAGCATTAGAATTTCTTATCAAAACACAAAACATTTAGATTTAATAATCAAGTTAACTCACTTCTTTAAATTTTCAAAACCAAAGCCAAAAGACACACAGTTAAAATTCCCATTACCAACCTAAACTTAATAATATAATTCTTCTTTATTGATACCACACATAAAAAATTGTGGATAATTTATTATACAGATAAAAATATCAGGAACAAGTATTTTCTCCTTACCTCTAAAGATAGAAAGACCAGGCACTCCAATAAGCAAAATATGGCTTCTCTGTAATAAAAAAGTTAATAAATGACTTTTATTATGAGATAAATACTTTTAGGTGCCTAATACAAGTGGGGAGGGCAATAATTGGCGGGTCAGAACCTTTCATAATATGCAATAGATCGGGGAATCTTAATAACAGGAGGAGGTCAGAAAATCATTTAAATGGCCCAAAAATGTCAAATTTAACTTTTTTTTTCAAAACCACTAATGTAACAGCTAATTTTGTCCCACTTCTTGCACTTTCTGATAACATCAGTTCACACCCTTCCCCAGTCTTTTGAATAGGAGTTGAGGTTTATACCTTGTTTCCTGTTCAGGATTGGGTTTCTGGTTCCTTCTAAAGTCTTCTCATTCTCTTTCACTCCAAGTATCCCCTTCCATCTTAGTGGCATTATCACCTTGCTTGGGGTGAATTGATAAAAAAAAATGGGAACCTGTCCTGGCACAACTTAATTAGCAAGTGAAAAAGCTTATATAAATTATATATAGACTTGCATAACTCTTAAAAATTGAAAGTACATTTGTGAACTATTGTCTTAGGAGAAAGTGCAAAAATCCTGGAGACGAAGTTGCTGTCAAAACTAAAAAAATAAAAACAACTTGTTTATACAACTTATTCCAACAGATTGTCAAAAATGATTGGAATTTCCTCTTCATCATTATCCATTTTCTGTTTCACCAGTATTATGTTTAAAAAAACAAAACAATCATCTTAAGAAACATTAAGTTTATAAAAGAATGGAATGTGGTAATTCTGGTAAGAATAAAACAGAATAACAGGATTGTGGAATGTTCATAATTCTGGAAAGAATAAAACAGAATGATGGAATGTTGTAATTCTGGAAAGAATAAAAGAGAATAATGGAATGCTTCTTTAAACAATTCAATGGAATAGAATCTTTCAACATGCATCCTATCAAAATAGAGTGCGTATCATAAAAGCAAGCAAGTAAAAATTTGAATCCACTCTAATAATTACCATTTTCTGTTTGAGCTCCAAGTGGGAGGAGGCAAAATTAATAAACAAGATGATCTTAATAATCAGAGGGGAGAAGAGAAAATTTTCTTAAAAAATAAACATCCTGTCTACTCGGCATCTAAGAGTATTGCTATTGCTAAATATTTTCCTAACTGATCATAAATTTATTGTATGCATAGTATGAACTTCTTTATGTTTGAATAAAGGGTTTTGTCGGATGGACTTAAAAGTTTCTTCTTTTTATTCTTCTTTTATGTACCATGTCTCTTCAGGATGTTGGTGGTCATGGCTCTTCACAATTTTCTGTCCTTTCTAGCTTTTAGTAAATTTTGTCTTTTTTTCCTATTTCTCTTAAACCCTGTTCTGCTAACCATTTACACAAGCTCATTAGGTAGGTTATGCATTTGTCCTGTAAGTATCAAATTTTCCAAGCTCTCTTTCCTCATTAGGTAACCTAGAAATTTCAACTATTTCATTCTGTTTCTAAGTATGTATACTTTTGTTTCCATTTTCTCTAAAAATTCATCATTGCTCACATGTTCAATCCATGGTATTCTCAGCATCCTTATGTAGAACCTCATTTGCCTCAAGTCTTTTCTTTATCTGTGAGATTGTCTCTATTTCTGAGATGTGGTATTGCAATTATTTATATTATTTACATTGTTAAAACCGTTGTCCTCAACTTTGTTGCCATATTCACAATGTTTTGGCCGTTGTACACTCCAGCCTTGAAATTTTGAAGTAAACCTTTTATTCTGTCCACCATGGTAGATTGTTCTCATTCCACATAACATGTCTCTTCCTTTAACCCAACTCTCCAAGATTTTGTTCAAGTATTGAACTCACAACTCTTTAGGTCAAATCACTGAATCCAATAAACATTTTTATCCACTGGGCCATGTGTCCTTGAAGACATCAGTGTATGAATTTTTTGGACTTAATGTCTCAGTAACCATTTCTTATATTGCAATTTTTGTTGTTATTATTATTGCTTTTCTCTAGCACTCCATATTACTGGTTCCCATATTGTATTCACTTCTATGCTTGGCAGGCTTAGGAGATATTTGTGGCCGAGCATATGTGCTGATTCCTTAAGTTTTCATATTTTCCAATGATGTTCTTGGTCTATCATTTCAACGTCATCAAACAGATGTCTTGAAACCATGATCTATTAAAAATATTAGTACATCCAGGAATACAAGTTTGTTGTCGTTTTCTCTATCCATCATGAATTGTATCAATGACCTTATTGAGTTTAAATGTTCCAATAGTAGATGGACCTTTTCCTAGTGTGGCCAGAGTATGAGGCTGTCATCTACATATCTATCTTGGCTTTAGTGATGTGGATTCTAATGCCATTTCTTTTAAGTATTCCATGTATATGTTTGCCATTGCTGGTGATATTAGTGATCCCATTGCTAAGCCTTCATTCTGTTGATATATGCCTGATTCCATTCCAAAGTGTGTTGTGTACAGAAAGTCAGGATCTTCACACAATATGGGAACCAGTAATAGGAAGTGCTAGAAAAAAGCAATAATAATAACAACAAAAATTGCTATATGAGCTTTGGAAAAAAATGGTTTCTGAGACATTAAGTTTATAAGTCCTAAAAATTCATACACTGATGCCCTCAAGGTTGGATCCAGTTGACTCAAAGAGTTGTGAGTTAAGTACCTGGCTACTGCAATGGTGAGCAAAAATTTGGAGAGTTGAGTTAAAGGGAAGTAACTGAGACATGAAACTAGAACAATTTACCCCAGTGGACAAAATAAAGGGTTCAATCACTTGAAGAAGGCTGAAAGATTGTAAATATGGTGACAAAGATGAAGACAACAGTTCAAACAATGTAAATAATGTCCAGAATTCATTGCTATATAGAAGAACTGATATTACATAACAGTTCAGTGCACTTTTATTTCTAACAAGATTTTCTTGTTTCTTAATAGTTAGCTTAGCTTTTGGAAGGCATCATTCACTATCATAATTTGGATTTTGATTTTACACTTTCCGTCTTCTGTTAAAATACTTCCCAGATATTTAAATTACTGTACTTGCATGGTTTTGATATCACCAACTTACTACATTCAAATTCCACCATTTAAAAAAAAAGAAGAGATATACTAGTCAAAATGCAAAGTAGAAAACAATTAAAATTAAGAAAGTCATATTTTTTAATTTTATAAAAAATTAATAAGAATTAAATTTTTTTTTTAAATTTAAAAAATTAAAAAAATATTTTCTAATTTTTATAAAATTAAATTTTTTTTTTTTAAATTCATGTTTTGAAAATTAAGAAAGTAATTTTTTAAGTTTTTTAATACCCTCAGACACAACATATAATCACTTACCTTTGCATACTGAACAGAAATTCCAAGTAAATCATGATGGTGTTTTAATTGAATTTTGGTTAATTTTTGATTTTTTAACTGATAACAAACTCCACTGACCATATCCCTTCTTTGTTGAAATGTTTTTGCCCGGTGACCACAAACCTATAATAGCAAAAGACAAAATGAAAATCAAAGTTACAATTACAAAATTATTAGAAAATTTTAAAATTATTATTAACAAAGCACTTGCTTTAAGCTAATTAAAAGGTAGCACAGATGAAAGCTCATTGGAACAGATCCAGATCCTGGGCCTGGACCTGGCCTTCTCATTCCTTGGAGAAGCCCCTCCCTAATTGACCATGTCTTCAGAGGCATAGCCATAATCATCATGGTTAGCCAAGTGCAGGTTGGTGAGGCTGTAGTTGAAGGTTTTGAATTCAGACTTATCCTTCTTCTAGAGCAGTTGCCACCCAAGGCTGTCCTGCTATTTACAAATAGCTGGGGAGAGAAGAGATGGATTTGTATCTTTTTCAAGGATAAATGTAACAAACTCAACTCGAATTTGAACTTGGCTCCTCAATCTGAAATGCTATCCCTTATTTCTCAGTGACTCCATAAGCTAATTAAACTAATTAATTATGCAAAAATCTACAGAGAACATGTTTTTTAATTCTTAGTCAATCACAATGAAATCTCCATCATTGTCTGGTTCACACTCCTCCCCATTCTTTTGAGTAGAGGTTTATCCCTTGTTTCCTGTTTAGGATTGGGTTTCCAGTTCCTTGTGTTTCCCTTGTATAGGCTATAAGAGAAGCTGGACAGTGCAGAGAGAGCAAAGAGCAGAGAGAGAGAGAGAGAGAGAGAGAGAGAGAGAGAGAGAGAGAGCGACTACACATACACACACACACACAAGTGCTAACCATAGAAGCTACCTGAGAGCACGGCTGACAACCTGTCCTACCATTAGGCTTTGAAACACAGAACGAGAACATGATAAGCCCAAGCCAATAGCCAACAAGCAATCAGCCGGGTTAGGCATACACCTTTTCATGCTCTCATTTCACACCTGATACACCATACATTCGAATGCTACACTATATGACTTATCAGAGACATTTTCATATCTTGCAAATGAAAATAAATCTTTGGTCATTTTCCAAACCAGTGTCTAATTTGTTTCTTTACTCCAACCAACTTCCACCTCAGATCAAGTTTACTGCAACCCTATAACGATTGTCCTTTCTTATGCTAATACACCTCCACAGAGTAACCTTCTACCTTGAGTGGCTCTTGGACCAATATTATTAAAAAAATTAGAAAAAAAAATCCCATGAACAATTATTGTTGTAAGCTTGCTGTGCAGATGAACATTTGACCAGCTCCCTCCATATGTCTCAGTTACATTCCAATATCAGAGTCTCTGTTAATGATCTTCCAGTTCACTCAGTTACATTGTCAGATCTTTTTTCTCTCTTTCTGCTTCTTTTGCCCAATGTGGCACCTTGTAAAATGACAGTGAAAAGATTGTTGATTTTTATGGCATGTTCATACCATTACAACTTTCTCTTCATTACAGTGGTTATGAGGTCTTCCAACATGCCTGTTTCCTGCCTGATGGTGTCTCACAGTGTGTTATTTGCAATGCAGTCTATGTAGATGCCCAGGATGGTCTTGTAGCATATCATTTCTAACACTTGAATTCTTCACTGTAGTTCTGATTTGCTGTCATACAGAAAGATTGAGAAGGCCAATGTGTGCAACAGTCTGATCTTTGAGTTCAATTAAGTTGGTAGCAGTTTTAAAATTATTTATATCTGCAAGTGGTAGTCATGTTAAAATATATTTTCAGATCCTCATAACATTTTTCAATACCATATGTCACCACTATTTTTTTAGCTGTGTGTGAATTGTCTCTTACCTCATTATCATTGGAGAACTGTTGTCCTTTAGGTGCCACCTTCATAAATGCCAGGTCAGTATTGTAGAGTGAATGAGGCAGGGTTGTTCAATCATGCATTGTGATTGCTTGTCTGGTCATTAAACTACTTTGAATACTTACATTGTCCTGTTACAAAAGTCCATCATTCATTTCAAAATGTGGCTTAGCTCAAAGAAGCCTTACTTTAAGATTTGACAATGCATAATGACAATGAGGAGTAAGAATTGATAGCAGTGTCACTGGATATAAACTTGTTGTGTCCATAAAGAAATACATAAATAAAAAATTAATTATACTGTCACTGCATCATGTCCATAAAAAATAAAAATTAATTATAGTGTCAAAAATAGTTATAATAAAATAATTTTAACAATTATAATTATCATTAATTCACTTTCTAAACCAATGAAAATCAATCCCACTTTTCTCTTCTACACACACAAATATGTGACATTCTCACTATCAGACAAGCAGTCAACATGGACAGACCATCAACACATGCATCAATGAGAATTTCAGCTCCTTTTTCAGGCCATAATACTAGCATTTATCTCAGCACTTAACAAAATATTGTGGTAAGAAAACCCCAGATTCTTGCAATTTTTGACAAAATTATGTGGACACTCATTGCACACATCTATAAAAAAAACGTACAAGAAAGACTATATACTCTTTACTTATTCTTTATCTTATCATTATCTGATTCCAATCCATATTTGATCTACATTTGACCCCAAACATACAATTTTACTCAGTATTACAGTCTTACGTGTCTCCAACACCACATAACAACCAGAAAATAATACTTTTTGTTGTTTTCTTGCTCTTTCTCATTTTTACGAGTATTTTTATATATATAAATATAAGGGGGTTTATAATTATCTACTCAGCATTATAACTCCTCTACAAACTCTAATATGATTTTGGATCACTGATTTCTGATTCACTAACCATTACATTACACACGCACACACTTTAAACAATAGCCTGGAACAGATTTCACCTGAACAATCTAATTGGGCTGAGTGGTCATCCATCACCCTTAATCATAGATCAATCTGTGGTATTGTGCCAGAATAGACATTGCAATCAAATTTCACAGCAAACTGTCAAATGAAGCTAGGTGCAGAATTGATATGAGATGACCCCTGCCAGGTGTGGAAATTTGTGATTCATCCATTATCTGTGGTAAGGTGCTCAATAGCACTTGATATGTGCATGCATGAGAAAAACTATGAAACAGATGGATATGTCTACAACTCCAGAGAAGCAGTCTCACTCAAACATCACAGGAGAATTTAGGTCTAGATGCCAGACCCAGGGGCAGACTGATTGAGCCACTCACACCACAGACTGGCCAGGAGTAACTGATAAAGTCTGGAGTTGAATAAAATGTAATGTTAAGTAATAAAGATTTAAATCTCATGTTATCATTATTTCTGCCCCCACCACTTCATTAGAAATCTCTTTGAATCCTTTTTGATTATGTAAAAACGTTTTTGTACCTTTACACATATACACCTATATATTTATAATTAGGGACTTTAAATATTGACTTTACAAAAAGAATTTTTATTTTTCCTATTTAGGAAGTTGATTAAAATGTCTTGTTCACTATTTCATATTACCATTTCATATAATCTGAATTACTCCAAAAAACAAAAAAGAAAGTATTCTACCTTGGTTTGGTTTGTTTAATGACATATCAAGACTTTATGAGTCATTTAATGAATTTAACTTTTTGAGGAGCTTCAGTATTTTTTTTCAAAAATGTATTGCTAATACTTTTACTATAAAAATGTATTTTTATATTTTCATAATGTTCTAATCCTAGTTTGAGGGTTCACTATTTGGATATATCTGGGACCCTAATAGGTGCTACCACCCCAGATCAGAGCAGTCCTACAAGCAACAGTAATTAAGAGGTGGATAACGGCATTTTATAAAACTGGTAAAGGTGTTAAATGGGTTGAGTTGAGGGTTAAATTAGTTGAGTAATTCAAAAAGTGACTTGACTCAAAGGGTTGTGAGTTCAATACCTGGTAGAGGTGAACAAATACTTGGAGAGTTGAGTTACTAAAGGGAATTAACTGATACTGAGATATCCCCCAAAATGCATGGCATGTGGAATTAGAACAATTTACCCCCATAAAGGGTTCAGTTTGAAATTCCAACATATATCACCTGAAGAAGGTTAGAGTGTACAATGGCCAAAACATTGTGAATATAGCAATAAAGATGATAGTGTAAATATTATTTTTCTTTTGCAGATTATTTTTTACATCTATTGCTTTTTAAAAAAATATTATATCTGTCGATTTAGTAAATTTTATAAATTAAATTTATTTTTATATTGTCTACTTAAGTACTTAATTATTTTAGTTGGAGTCTGAACAAAAATGTTTTAGTTTATCAAGTTTTATATTTAATATTCTTCTTGATTCTACAATAAAGAGAGAAAATAGATATCTAACAATCAGTAAAATGATTTAGAGATCCAGTTCTACATTCCAAGACATACCAATGTGCTGACTGTGGGAGTGATCACATCCCAGTCAAATGCAAACTAAAGATAAAATTACAGAAATTAAAGAACTTTAAAATAACGCCTAGATAACAATTCAACAAACATCAGAATGACTCATTTTATAGACACTTATATGCAAATGTAGTTATGGATGAATATAAAAGGTTACAGGAAGCTAGTTTCTAAAAATGGAACACTTTAAGAAAACGCTAAAAGAAGTGAATGACAGATGAAATTCTCAAACTATTGAAAAAGAGACAACAAATAAAGGTAAGAAATGACAGAGAATATAGGATATTAAAGAAATAAATGCAAGCAAGTTAAAGACCAATGACTCAGTGTGCTGAAATAAAAATACTTTAGAATATAGATATGGCATGAAAAAATAAAAGAAATAGGATAAAAAACATACTCTTTGACATAATGAATAAAGTCTAAAAAGAGAACACTCAGAATTTTTACATTCAGTCACTTTCCTGTCACTGTAATGTAGCTTCCCTGTGCCTTTTTCTATAAATATTTTAATGGTAATTGTTCTGACGAGCTTTTCTATTTTGGTACATCAACTTTATATATTTAAGCACAGTACTAGATTGGCAGCTAGGTCTCACCATTTTACAGTTGAAATTGCTACATGTAACCATAGTTTCTATGCTAACAGATTCTTTCACACTTCTTGCTTGTAGAACTCTCTTCTGGCTTCTTGCTTTTGTGTCCATTTTGAGCTTCAAAAGTTTAAATGCAACATCAATTGTCATCCTCCTTTTCCTTGAATCATGTTCTTTTATAGTCCTCTCTCATCAATAATTTTCTCAGATTCTACCAATTTCAGTTATCCCATGTATCTTAGTGGCTATATTGCCTTGCTTGGAGTGAAAAAAAGAAATAGAAAAAATAAAAATATAACAAAATGCAAATAACAAAAGACAATATGGAACAAAAACATTTTGAATGAATTTACAATAAAGTAGTAGGAATGATGATTCAAGACAGTTGAAATTTCAATGTAGTGTAATGGTTAGTTAGTAAGTTTGTTTTGTTAGATCATTTACAACTGAGTAGTGAGTTTGATCATCACTGGGTGCTCCAAACTTTTAGCCTTGTGCCATGTCTAAGCTACACTTAGAAAATCAGTATCAAGATAACAAGTATCTTTAAATTTGAGATTTGTTTGGAATTTTTTAAATGATGTTAGACACTTATCCATCAAGAAGCCTTTGGTGTCAACTGCTGTTTGTTAGTAACAAATATGCTATTAAAAAACAGAGATGAGTCCTTCTAGTAGCTACAGCTGCACGACACTAGTGTTGCTGCAATGGTTTCCATAGCAAGTAGATTATTTTATAAGGTGGGGTTGCCAGCTCCAAGCTGAATTGGTTTTAAATTCTGAGTTATCCTTCTCCTAAACTAGTTGCCAACCAAAGTTAGAAAATGCAGTCTGCCATGCTTTTTAACAATCTATTTACAGTAAGGCAATAGGAATGATGATTTGAGAGATATTTTTATAATTTTTACAGTTTTTCAGTTTTTAAACCTTTAACCAGTAGAAAAAGGGAACAATAAAATGAAAGATACTTAACTGTTATAAGGCTTTGATTCATTGGGCTGACATCCAGAGAAACTCCAAGCCATGAGTCAGCTTTTAAGGCACATGAAAAGATATTAACATTAAGTAAAAATAAAATAAGATAAATGTGTAAGAAGTTACCGTTTTTCAACACTTGTTAAGAAATCTAATATTATCTGTAATTCTAGTCACCTTTATAGTATTATAATTCTGCTTGTTCCTTGGTTAATTTGAACAGACATTATACACTGTTATTATCTCAGATAAACAATTGGTCATTTTCCAATACATTTAATTCTTCTTCAGCTGGAGGTCAAGACTGAAGCAGATGTTGTGTATCTTGCACAGTCTGTTTGTTCAACTAAAGGGGTCAGGGAGAGGACAACCTTTTTATGAGCATAAGCAAACAAACTTATAGTTCATTTTTGGCCTCTGCAACTGTCTTGTACAAGCAGATTTATTTGCTGAGCTTAATGAGCTAAACATTCATCATTATAAATATAGAGACATCATTGGCATAGGCAGAATACTTATCTAAGGTGGCAGCAGACTAACAAGATTCTGTGTAGGATCAAGTTACCATACAACTTGTACAGGAAAGTTTTCTGCACAAGGAAGTACAGCATAAGAGAATGTAGACAACAGACCTGGACAACAGGAAATGCTTTGATTATATTGCATTCACTTCCAGAGGTGCAAGCAGTGCCAGATTTACATATGGGTTAGTATGGGCTGCAAACCAGGGACCCCAAGACTAGAGTAGTCACCAAGTCTAGTCTTGGACTCCTGATAAAACTAAAAAAAAAAAAGATACAAGAACAGAAGAAATTTGTTTATTTTCAGGTTTAATGGGGCTTCTTTGAACTAATTTGAAACAATTTGCAGTATTTGAGCTCCTTTCGTTGGAGTGGGTTTTAAATTCAGTGAGGTTCCTTCCAGGTTCTCCATTTAGATTTTAATGAATCTTTTTTATAATGAATCTTATAGATTTTTGATGTAGCTTTTTTAGTTTTGCATAATTTTGTCTGCTCTAATAAATGGTAGTGTCAGCAGTGTTGAATGTCATATCATAGTAAGCATTGGACTTGGATGACAATATATGAAGTCTCTAGTTTCATCTTGGGTACTCATTTAGCTCTATATTGCCTGCATTTTGTGAGCCCAGACTGAATATGGGTTGGGAGTGGAATTTTGATCTAATGAACAACAGGAAAACTTTCAATGTCATTCTTAACTGCCTGGATATTAGTCATTGTCTCCAGAAAAATGATTGGTCATCATTTCTAGCAGGTGACTGGCATGTGGTCATTGCAGAAAGACTTGTCACTTCTGCAGTCTGTCTTGAAAAAAAGGTTTCTAGAGAAAAAAAAGTAATTGAGAAGAGTGAATGCAGATGAAAACTACAAAAACTCCTACAGAAGGTAATGAAGGAAAGCAAAAAAGAAAGGGTTAAACATCAACCACAGGAAGGCAGATGAGCCCAAAATACAAATTGCAAATTGGAGATCCCAAAATTAAATCAGGACAAAAATTTAAATATCTGGGAAGTGTTTTAACAGAAAACAGAAAGGGTGACGCTAAATTCTGAAGACACATTGAGATGCAAAGTATTGAAAAACAGAAAAACATCAGTAGAAACATAGAAAACATGTTACATGATATCTGTCCTTCTGATGCTGGGCAATCTCCTCAAAGATGAAGAATAGACTCAAAACAGCAGAAATGTGGTTATACAGAAGGATGCTGAGGATACCATGGACTGAACATGTGAGGAAAGAACAGGAATTTGTGGAAAGGCATGATTGCCTATGTCTGAGGGGATATGACATATAAAGAAAATTCCTTACCACCAACCCTGTGACCTTATTGGCAAGGCAGCTGTCATATTAATTCAAAACTTCTGTGGATGCAAGCTTGAGTTTTATCAGAGGTTTATTTTTTTTTTATCCATTTTGCCTACAGATCACTGTAAATGATGGTTTACAATAAAAAGCAACCAGAAATTAAAATGAAAGAAATATGATTTGAAAAAGTGTATGCCTGTGCATGCATGTGTGTGTGATTGTGTGTACGCATTATATAGTCCTTTAGAAGGTTAAGAGTATAAAAATTTGACCTTGTAAAAATATTCAAATCATCTACAAAAAAAAAAAAATGACAGGACAAGAAAAAAGCATATAAAGTGTAAATCCAAAATATTTATATTTCAGAAATAGTTGAGGTTATTTACAAAATTGTTTTTTCATTTTTTTTTAGACCAGCTTCTTCTCATGAAGATATAGACTAAACACAGAAAGAAGTCTTAATGACTTCTCTTACTACTTCAACTCACACTGTTACTTGGACTGGTTACTTTATATACTATCTTTGTATGAGGATATAACATTAACAAAAGAATACACTTGAATATTTAACACAAAAAATACTTGGTTCTATTTTAAAGTATTCTACTTAAAGTGTAAAATTTCTACTAATATAGTAACTATACAGTCAGTCAGTTATGTGCCATGCATGATACACACTTAGGCAATCATGTATCTTGTGATACATGACTGACAAGGCAGATTTTCCCACAGTAGGTTGCCATTTCTTTCTGCGGTAGACCAGTTGTCATCCAAGGCTATAGAATCTAGTCTGTCCTGCTATTTACCAATAGCTGGAGGGAGAAGAAGAAGATTCATACCTTTCCCAAGGGTATTAGTACATAAGTGAACGTAATGGATTCAACTAGAAATCGAACTTGGCTCTCCGATTCCACAATTTGAGCTGGTAGCCATTACTCCACCATGCCTCCTTCATTCAATATATATTTTAAATGCTACGCAATTTTTATCTTTCTTTGTAAATTTTAAGCTGGTATCCACTCAGTAGTTATATTGTAGCTTATTAATAATTTTCAATAAAAAGAGGTTTTTTATTTTGTCTGAAAGTGATTAATCAATAAAAATCAATAAAATCTTAATATATATAGATTTTTAAAGTTTTTCTTCAGAATGCAGTTTTTATTTTAAAACTCAATCAGTGTTTTAGTAGGGCACTTCAATGTGCTGCAATGGTTAGCAAGCTTGCCTTGCTAGATCAATTACAACTGTGTAGTAAGTTTGATTGTCACTGGGTGCTGCAGACTTTCGGCCTTGTGCCACGTCTAAGCTTACAAAATCACAATTCTTGCTAGCTCATTTCCACTGAGTGCAAGTACACACTGACAACCCAGGGATTGAACTCAAAACTACCAAATTCATGAGTATCTTTAAATTTGAGAATTCTTCAGACATTTTTTTAATTGATGTTAAACATTTGTTTGTAAATCTAGAAGCCAAATCATTTTAGATTATTTTGTTTCAACTCTGAAAACTTTGGTGTTTATTTTTCTTCTTTTATATGCTGTGACTCTTCAAGACATAGGCAATTATCACCCTTCATATCATCCTCTCCCTTGTAGCACTTAATAAGTTTTGTTTTTTTTTGTTATTTCCCCTAAACTCTGTTCTACCATTCATTTACTGAAGCTCATCAAGTATGTTACATGCTGCTTTCTACTGATTCTCTTTCCCACAATCTGTCCTGTGAGTATCAGGTTTTCCAAGCTCTCCTTCCTCATTACATGCACCAGAAATTTCAACTGCCTCTTGCTGATGTTAAGTATAAGCTTCCTTTTTGTTTCTATTTTCTCCAAAACCTTGTTGATGCCCACATGTTCATTCCATAATATCCTCAGCATTTTACTGTAGACCATGTTTCTGTTGCTTCAAGTCTCTTCTTCATCTTTGAGGAAACTGTCCAGCATTTGCTGCTATACAGTAGGATAGATATCACGTAACAGTTCAGTAATCTTTTCTTTGAGAATCACTATCAAACAAACTTCATGATCTAAAGAATGAGACCACAACCTAAACTTGGTGTTTGTTAACTACAAATATATCATTAAAAAAACAAGTCCTTCTCACTCCATGTAGATTATAAAGCCACAGCTGCACAATACTAGTGTTGCTGCAATGGTTTCCATAGCAAGTAGGTTATTTTATAAGGTGGGGTTGCCAACCCCTTGCTGAATTGGTTTTAAACTCACCTAAACTGTTTACCAACTAAGGTTAGAGAGCCTAGTCTGCTCTGCTATTTAACCCATACTTGGGTAGGAGAAGAAATGGATTCATATTGTTCTGAAGAGTTTGAACCAAACATACTGAACTTACTTTCTACACTGATAATTGCTACACTACATGTACACACTTATTAAAAGAGTGAAATACTTTTAAATTAGGATGTTAAATAAAAGTAGAATATAGCTTACTTGAACTTTGACCCACATTAATTATCTTACAAGATCCAGTTTTAATGTCACACCTGAAAAGACCTCCTGTCACCATATTTCTGGGTTTTGCTTTTGGCGAACCAACCAAAACTCTGTTAAAGAAAAGAAAGAAGATATATAAACTGACAAATTAAATTGAATTAAATCTTCTCAGAATTTGTATAAGAATGTAAAAAAGAAGATTAAGAATTAAAATTCTAAAATGAATAACAAATCAATAGTTTACAATATTGACAAATGTCATGGCCTAAGGAAGGCCTAAAGAATGCCAATCTATAAGGATTATTTTGCCAAAAATGTTTCTCTATTTTTAATGAGTGGTCCAGTCTACTTAAGTTGTATTGATAAAGACATGTCCATGTATAAATGGCAACCAATTCAATGTGAAGTGACTCTAGGTTTACACTAAGACATCAGTTTATTTTTTACAGTTTGGTTAACCCTTTACAAGGGCCAGGGGCCACTCGAGGTGGAGGGTTACAATTGGGGGGGGGATTTTTGTGTATAGGAGTGGAAGGTAACAATTAACCCTAACCTTGAATGGGTTAAAATTGCAGTGATTGGGGAAACATCCTGTTGGGAGTTGGTTCCACAGGGCAATGGTTCATGGGAAGAAGCTGCTCATGTGGAACTTACTTCTTACCGATAGAATATGGAGGGAATGTAGGTAGTTTGCTTCTATGTAAGTGACATGTCATGTTCTTGCTGTGAATGTTTGCCTTGGAGGGGACCAGAGAATTTAGTTTGAGCACTTTTCATGAAAGCAGCAGGAGAACAACAAAAGGCTTGCCACATCCCACCTGTGGGAGAGAGGTTGGAGGGTGGAGAATAATTTGTCTCTCACAAGGGCTTGGAGATGCTTTTCAACTGGAGAGCTCCCACCCAAATATGACAGCATTTGGCCGGATCTAGATCTTGTAAAGGTAGTGGATAGCAGGGGGAGTCAGGTACTTACTGGAGCAGTACAGAAAGCTGACCATTTTACCTGCATCCTTAGCAATGGATTGTATGTATGTGTTCTACTTGAGGTTGGGTGTGAGACTGAGGCCTAACAATCTTTTATGGCATGATGCTTCCCCAAGAGGAACTCCATTCATTCTGATTGGTGTTAGTTTGGCGCTAGATCAGTGATGATGGAATGTAATGAGCTTGGTCTTCAAGACACTGAATGTAAGCAGCCAGTTTTTACCCCATTGAGTAGTTTGTGTAAGGACCTGGCCATTAATAACTATCTTCAGGTAACTACCTGTTAGGAAGGATTTTATGATTGAGAAGACACTTCTAGTGATTCCATAACTGGAGAGCTTGTGTAGTCAGCCTTTGTGCCACACTTTGTCGAAGGCCTTTGAGATATCTTGTGCTATGGTCCTTGAGGTGTGTTTGTTGTCAAGAGCCTTACTGACTTTGTGAATAAGGGTAGTTAGGAAATTGACAGTGGATTGAGCTGACTAAAACCCATACTGCTTGTCCCTGAAGAGGCAGTTCTTTTTTAGGTGTTCAATGACCTTATTATTGATTATGGCCTCAAAAAGCTTACTATTGATACTGAGGAGAGTGAAGGGTCTGTACTAAGAGGGGGAAGATTGCATACTTGTGTTCTTGAAAACGAGGCATATGATTGACGCTATCCATAGGATTGGGAAGGACTTCTCCTTCAAGCAGCAGTTGAATAACTTTGCTAGGATTGGGGATAATTTTGGGTTGATATTCTTAATGACAACCACTGGAATTTTGTCTGGACTAGTGACTTTCTTAGGATCAAGGCTTTTGATAAATCTAGAGACTTCTCATGCTGTGATGGTAACATTACTGAAATTGTGTTCAGTAAGATGTGGGAACTTGTGGAGAGGCAGGGATGGTCATTGTCAGCTAATTTTGAGTTAGAGGCAAAGACTGAGAACTTCAGGGCTGTTTATAATTGTGGGCACAGCTGCTTTTCCTCTGTTCATGATTTGGTTGGTGATCTTCCAGAATTCTCGTGATACAATTTGTTTCTTTTTAACCTTAGTCTGAATTACTCATACATAGCTGCACTTGGTGAAATCTAGAACTTTTTGCAGCAATTGTGTGCAGTGCTGAATGCAGTGAGAGCCAAACTATATCGCTCCTTGTCATAGACATTGAAGTAGTGGTTTTGGTGAGTTATGGCAGCATTCAGAGGTGGACCAACATTGACTGTTTGGTTTTTGATGGAATTTGGTGTTGTCGGTATAAAACTCTCCATTTTTGAAAGGATCCAGTCAATGATAAGGGCTGCAGTTTTTGAAACAGCATGCTTGAAGAAGGTTGGGAGGGGAACTTCCATCATGTAGGATTGAAAACTCTCCCAGTCTGCCTTAGCAGAGCGGAAAATTGTTCTATAGAATGGCACATCAGGGGATGTCTTAGGTTTGACATCAATTTGGATACTGTTTAAGGAATGGTCTGATGTGCCTAGTGGAGATAAAAATTTTGGTAAGCATTCATCAGGGCAAAAGGTTAGGAAGAGGTCGAGGAGGTTCGCCTGATGTTCTGTTGTGCCTCTGGAACCCAGGTAGGTTCTCCGATGATTTGGGTTAGTTCATAGGTGATGGAGAAATCTCTGCAATATCTGTCTTCAACATTGGTCTTGTTGGAGTGGACTAGCCATTTTTTATGGTGGATATTGAAATCACAGTAGATATGAAATTTGGCTGAGGGGAATTGAGTGAGGATATTATCAATCTTCACAGATATCCAGTCAAAGATTACTGTCCCTTCGTCCTGAGGGTGGTAGAGAGCAAAGATGAATGTGGTACTATGGATAAGTGCCAAGCAGAAGCACATATACCGGAGATCAGGTTCCTCGTTTTTTGCATCCCTGCCACAGGGAAACTCATCCTTGACATATGCTCCGAGTCTGTGACAGTTTAGGTTGGTCATGGTGAGTAGCCCAGGACTGTGAGCTTCCCTAGTGTGTTTGAAGTGTTGATACCAGTTTCAGAAAGTGACAGGAGGTCTGGTTTAGACTGGGCATATAATATAACTCTAGTTGCTTATTCAGAGTCATCCCTGCAATATGCAATGTTCTACTCTGCAAAGACTGCTTTAATTTGGAAGTCAGTGTTTACATTATTTACATTTGTACCAATGTCTTTATCTTTGTTCTTATTTTAACAACATTTTAACCATTTTTCCCAAATTTCTTCTTTTGGCATCTAATGATCTAGATAACCATCATAGAATTTCAAATTGAACTCCTTATTTAATCTATGGAAACAGATTGTTCTCAGTTCACTCTCCATGTCGAGGGAGATATCATCTTTTTAATACTACTTAGTTATTGCCTTGTTTCCACTGAGTTTGATGGATTTGTTTTCTATGGCCTATCAACTCTTTGCAGGTTTTTTAAAGCCAGAAGATTTTTTCTGAGCGGTGGGACTGATAATGATTTAGTGATACAAGTCTTACTAATTAACCCATAGCTGGGGTGAGAAGAGATTGTTTCATACCTTTCTCAAGGGTATTTGTGCTTAAGTGAATATAAAAAAACCCAACTGGAATTGGACCTCGGCTCTTCAATTAACAATTTCTGAGTCATTATCCATTACACCAGCTGCACATTCAAGCTTACAGCACCTGGTATTCCCAAATAGTCACCCATCAACTGGCCAGGCTCAATGTTGCTTAACTTCAGTGATCATATGAGAACTGGTGTTTCAACATGATGTGGCTGTAAACCCACTGTGTTTGAGTCTGTATTATCTAACCCAGAGATTAGATTTACAATTATTATAACACCAAATCCATGAACCAATGCTTTAATCTTTGAGTCTAGTGTCTTGTAGCAGTCAATAGGAAAAAAATAATCATTCACTATCAACCTGTTTTTCATTTCCATTGTTCCTGGTGAAGCTTTAGGACTTTGTTTACATAGAGTGTGTCATATCCTTTGATGCCATAGCAAGAGATGACAGCAGAGTGACTAAGCCCCCCCCACAAAAAAAACCCTTGATAAAATTATAGAATATGACTCCCCCCAGATGCTATCAAAATAGACTTTGCACTCTGTGTTATGCCAGGTGCATCAGCAAGTTGCCTTTAAAGATTATCTCCTAACCACCAGGTGCAGATCTCTGCTTTACTCAATGTCAGTGGCTGCGTGACATGTAAACATGTGGGCAACTCAGCTGCATCTATGACATGTGTAAGGGAAAAACATATGAAAGCTATAAACACCCATAAACTTTTTGAAAAAATGCTTTGTTCTTATAGTCATACTTTTGACTATTATGAATTTTACAAGTACACAAATGGACTAAACACAATGTAAGGGGTGTGTAGAAAGATTGCATTAAAACTTAAGTGCTTATAAATTCAAACTTAATGTGGGTAAGTATATAAAGATTAGTTAAATATAAGAGTTAAATCCATTAACTTTCAGAGAGACTAGTAAATGTTTAGCACCTTAGATATTATTTTTCTTTATATTTTTTAGTAGTGGGAGTATTTAATTGCTTTTATGAACAGAAACTATGGGTTAAATAGCAGGATAGATTGGACTCTATAGCCAGTTTAACAGAAGGAAAAGTCTGAATTTTAAACCATGGAGAAGGTAACAGGAAACTACTTAATTATCCTTTCCCAAGAAGTCATAGCAATTCACTGATAATAAAGAAAAGGATGCTGAGGAGAGTCATAATTAGCTAGATCATGAAGGCACAGGTATTTGTTTTAAGATGGTCTTTAAATATAATGAATTGTAACAACACTTACTTGTATCCATTTGGTCCATTCCAAAATGCAACCGAATATCCAAAATAAGAATTTGCTTGGTGTTTAACTACCTTTGGGTATTTAGTATCCAAGTTAAATGCTGAGCAATGGCAGGTTAACATATACAGAAGCAACAATTTTTTCCAGATGACCAATGATGTCATGGATTTCTTCCTTAGATCACACTGACTGCAGAACATGACCAGCTTCACCTAGATTAAAATATAAGAGAATAAAAGCATCTAAAAATAAAGGGTATCTCATACTTGAACTAAATTGTTTTACAAATCAATATTTTCATTATTTATATATGAACTATCATATCCATCTTTGTTGTTGCTATCAGAACATTTCGACTGGTGTACCCTCTGGCTTTCATCAGATGATTGTCAGTCTGGGTAACCTTCAGGGAATTATGAACTGAATCATTTATTTAATCTAGGGGGGTAAATTGTTCTTGTTCTGTTGTCCATGTCCAGGGATATCTCATCCAGTTCTTATTTAGTACTGATCAGTTACTGTTTGCTTCCTTTCTACTGAGTCCAAGTACATACTGCCTGGCCCAGGGATTGAACTCACAATTACTCTGTCACTAATGTACATTAAAAAGATTTTTTAACTGATTTCCCAACAGAAGCCTTAATGAAGTCCATCCCAGTTTTAAATTAGCAAAGAAGGTTTTTGAAGATTTGTTTATCTTTAATACCTTTTAAATTTTAAGAATTTGGCTCTTCTTTGTACAAGTCTAAAGAATTTTAAACAAGTTCCTTTATGATGGCAGCAAGATTCTGGGTGGAAGTGTGGTCAGGGGCATTTTTTGACCAACTGCTAAATCCATCTTTATTTGAAGGGTACACAATTTTCAATATTATAAGGTTCTAACAAAGGTTGTACATACTTTACTTTTTGAAGTGAAACATAGCACAATAATTTTTATTATGAAATAATATTTTACGTCTGATCTCATGACATGAAATTAAATCTTATAAAAATTCTTAACATCCAATGATGCTGAATTTGTAAATAAATGGTAAGAAAAAACGTTTTACAAGTTAAAAAAACTACATCTTAAATAAATATATAGAAATAGAAAATTTAAGTAGCATTCTTATTAGTGGTCAACATTTCCAACCTATGCACAATGCATCAATGAGTCAACCATCAAACAACGTCATATCAACAATGTCAGGAAAGATCAAGAAGATCAGAAGTGCACAACAGTCAGTATCATTATATTCTGTTAAGAGTAATTTATATGCTGCATTTAGAGTGAAACATCAAGCTGCAAAACAAAGTCAGTTTTATTATGAAATATCCTTTAACATCTTTTAATTTATAGACATGGCTTTTCAATCTTTTTGAAAG
The DNA here is from genome assembly GCA_903632075.3 of Acanthosepion pharaonis. Classification (NCBI taxonomy): domain Eukaryota; kingdom Metazoa; phylum Mollusca; class Cephalopoda; order Sepiida; family Sepiidae; genus Acanthosepion; species Acanthosepion pharaonis. The sequence continues at coordinate 2,887,944 of CAHIKZ030000591.1, read as the reverse complement.
CCTGTATTGGTATATTTCAACACAAGATCACATTAGATAACATTGGTCTGTTGGTTGTATACTTGACCTTATTGATTTTAAAAACAGACATTTTTTTCAGAACTGATAAATGGTTTTAAAATACAAATGAAATAAAACAAAATCAATGTTTTAATGTATCTTTACAAAAGAAATTAATGACAATTTCTTAAATTGTAGAATATTTGAGATTTTTAAACAGAACTATTTCTGTTTGTGTAACAAGAAGTAAAGTGTCACATTTTTGCAACCAAATCAGTTAAAAGTGTTTGGACTAAATTGATCAACATCAAACTGTTATGAAAGTTTTGGGCTAGTCATCCCCAGCTCCTTACATTTTTGCTAAAAAATAAATTTTCTAAGTGAAAAAAGAGCCTTAGGTGGAAAAGTGAGTTGGCCAAAAAACAAAACAAAAAAAAATAAAACTTCAGGCTGCATCTCTATGACTACACTTAATCATGGGACTGATGATAATGAACAATAGGGTTCACAAAAGAGTCATGCAATGTCAGTCAGTTACGTGCCATGCGTGATACATGCTTAGGCAATCATGTATCTTTTGTTACATGACTGACAAGGCAGATTTTTTCCCACAGTAGGTTGCTATTTCTTTCTGCAGTAGATCAGTTGCCATCCAAGGCTATAGAACTCGGTCTGTCCTGTTATTTACCCATACCTGGGAGGAGAAGAAGAAGATTCATACCTTTCCCAAGGGTATTAGCATGTAAGTGAATGTAATGGATTCGACTGGAATTTGAACGCAGCTCTCCGATTCCTCAATCTGAGCCACTATCAATTACTCCACTATGCCTCCTCATGTCATGCAATGAGGCAATGTAAAAATGATTATTATATAACTTTTATCAATAAAACAATTCTTGATGTAATTATACATAAAAAGATGAAGTTGAATGCAGAAAATATTTTTATTACTTTATTTTCTCCTGCAAAGGGGGATCCAGGTACAAATTCTGCTGCATGGGGATATTTTCTTTAATAAGTTTTCTTGAGTGTGCAAGCTGGTAGACAAAATACTGTTTAAAATAAACAGAGTGTCTACTCATATAATGGGTAGCCACTAAAAATAATGTTTGAAGTAATAAAATATGTTAGATTAAAAAATAAAATCCATTAATTCTTTAGAAATTGTTTTCTTTAAGTCTCAGATATGAAACTGAGCAGATATGCCATTTCAAGAAAATCTGAATGTCGGAGTGTGCTTTAAAGGAAAAATGAACCTTCACAGCTCTTTGTAGCCAAGCTGTTAAAGCATGCTAGATCAGATGATAGTCTCTACTGCAAAGTAGAAAACAGGTTCTAATCATGCTGGATATTATTTTCTTTAAAAAATATATTGGATTAAAAATAAAATCTATTAATTTTTTAGAAATTGCATAGAAAATATATAAACATGGCACTCAGTGAAAAACTTTTATAAAAGTAAAATGCGACAAGGAAAAATGTGATTCATCATGAAAATTATAAAAGTAATATATAATTAATATAAAAATGAAATATGCAATGAACATAAGTAATGTTATGAAAATAACGGTTTATACAAAAAGTCTTTTTTAGAATCAAGTTTCTTGTTCAAATGAATATAGTCACAATAAACTCAAAGAGTTCATGTGAATAAAACTTTACTTTAGAATGCAAAATGCTTTTTTAAGTACATGTAGGTATGTACAAGTGCAGAAGGACGTATACTTGTGTTTTATAAACTACGCAGAGGTGTTTGACAAAGTATGCCACAAAGATCTGTTAGAGCTGCTCAGCAGCCTTGACATATTCAGGAAAGACATTAGAATAATCAAGAATCTATGGCAGCAAACCACCTGCATATGGACAGAAAATGAGTTCAGCAAATATACAAAAATAGAAAGGAGTGTAAGACAAAGATGTGTCTTTTCACTGGATTTATTCAACCTATATGGTAAGGCAATTCTGAGAGAACTAGAAGTCTACCAGGATTCATCATTGGCAGCCACAATCTTAACAATATACAATATGCAGATGACACAGTGTTGATAGCAGACAAGGAAAGGAAACTACAAAACCTCTTACAGAATGTAGTGAATGAAAGTGAGAAGAAAGGACTAAGCATAGACTACAAGAAGACAGAATGCATGGTCATCAGCAAAAAGATGAGCTCAAAATGTAAATTACAGGTCAGGGATAATAAAATCAAGCAATTACAGAAATAAATTTAAATATTTGGAAAGTGTTCTAACAGAGGACGGAAAGTGCAACACTTAGAACCGAAGATGTATTGGGACGGCCTAAGTCACATTCCAAAAGCTAAGCAGAGAATTAAGAGACAGGAAAATTTGCTTGGAAACATAGAAAAGAATACTGAGCTGTTATGTGATATCTGTCCTCCAGTATGATAGTGAATGTTGGACAATCTCTCAAAGATGAAGAAGAGACTCAAAGCAACAGAAATGTGGTTCTACAGAAGGATACGAAGGATACCATGGATCAAACATGTGAGCAACGATGAGATTTTGGAGAGAATGGAAACAAAAAGGAAACTTATACTTAACATCAGGAAGAGGCAGTTGAAGTTTCTGGGGCATATAATGAGGAAGGAGGGCTTGGAGAATCTAATACTCACAGAATGGATAGAGGGAAAGAGGGCCAAGGGAAAGCAATGCATGACATACTTAACGGGATTGAATGAATGGATGGCAGAACAGGGTTTGGTAGAAATAATAAAAATACAAAAGTTATTAAGAGCTACAAGGTACAGGAAGATGTGAAGAGCCAATGTCTCCTACATCCTGAAGAGACACAGTACATAAAAGAAGTGGGTGAGTACACAATTGAAAGAAAATTTATACTGAATCCATGTTGGGAATCTTCTTTGACTCAACTGAGGTGACCCAGCATCTTGTTATTGGATAGCCATATATGGGTGTCTGCCACCTGGCGACATTAGGTCTCTTTTATGAGTGTTATAGACAAGTGTATGGTTGCAAGAAAGAAATACAACAACAGTAGAAATAGATTTACATGATTTTTTTCAATAGGAACATGTGGTTTTGGGACAGCTACCTTGTGGTATAGTTCATAGGCTGGCTGAAGATCTGGATTGATCTCTCATAGTAGTTCTCGCTGGTTAGCGTGGCACTACTGCTGCTGGCTGCTGCTGACTGCTCAGCCTGACCCTGACAGGTCTCTTCCCTGGCCTCCTGTTGACTGCTGTTGTACTTCCGTGTGACCCCTTTTATGGCATTTTTTTATGGCTTGACAGGCTTGTAAAACGACACAAGTATAATTAGGAGGGAAGCATTTTTATTGGTCGAAAAATAGAAACACTTTAAAATATTATTTCATTTTTCGACCGGAACTCATGCGTCGGGCCTATGCGTAAACGACAATAATGGTCATTTTGTGACAGGGTCTTGTCCCGTTCATATCCGGCTCTTGCTCTTGTGTATGTTAGTTTATTTGCCTGCAAATCAGCTGAGATATGTCTTATTTTATTTTATAACATGAGGAACGTGTGGATATACTAAGTGAATAAAATTTTTACTTCTACATTTTTGATCAGCCAGTTGTGTTCTTAAAAATTCTATATTTATTATAACACAGAATTTACTACAGCTACCATATTGATTTTTGGTACACAGAAGTGTCCTTTTGCAAAAATTAATTAACCAAATCCTTACAGTTCCTGAGATCTTGCCCCAAAATACATAAAATTTTGTAGCAAGATTACTGACTTTTGTAGTGAAAATGATTAAAAGAACTATACTATTATTTAGAATTATCTATTATACTGATATGGGATAAAGAATGTAACAATTCCATGTTTGTATTTTCAGTGATAGAGTTGCTATTTCCTGCTCAATAGTTGCCATGCAGAATTGAAAGTATGATGTTTTTATCAAATAAATATTTATTAATTACAATAAAAGACAGAAGTTTTGTAGAGTTGAATTAATGTTCTATACATATACTAGAACTATAGTTTGCTTTCTCATAGGATCTGGCATGCAATTTGAAAACACCAACAAGATAAGAACAAGAAAAAAAATAGACTAAGGCATGTCATAAAAAAAGACCTGGGAAAAATTAAAAGGGTAATAATGACTGGCAGAACAGGGATTAGGAGATATAGCAAAAAGATAAACTTTACTAAGGGCCACAAAGGACATGAATTTTTGGAAGGCCATAATCAACCACATCCTGAAAGAACATGGCACACAGAAAATGAATAAGTGAATTGATTGATAAGAAAATATTTGAAAAAGCTGGTGGTATAAATGTAAACAGAAAGAAAAAATATCAAATATTAGGAACATCAGCTAAAGACATGAAAACAACTAAACTAAACTTTAAGCATCACAAAGAGAAATGTGCAAGTTCGGTGATGTGAGATTTTATTATGCAACTCAGATATGCTAATCATATAATAAATGAATATATATAAAGTTATTGGTATTTATTTTCAAATTTCAAATATATAAGAAAGATATAATCTGAAAAAAGAATCAAGATATAGACTGATAGAAGCACAATGTTGGAAATTGCAAAAAAGTTGCAAAGAGATCACAGAACAATAAAAGAAGAAACTGAAAACATTGGCAAGATAAGAGCAAGAAAAAAACTAGATTAAAAATGGCATAAAAAGTGACTTGAGAAAAATTAAAAGAATAATCAAAGAAAATGGATTGACCAACAACAAAATATTTGAAGCAACAGGTGTTGCAAAGAACATTAGCTAAAGACATGAAAGAAATTAAACATTCTCTGGCTGTATATCTAGAGATTCTTCATAAAATTCTAAGAAGAATCAACAATATTATTGGTCCTGACCTGGTGTCTCAGCTTCAGTCACTTTCCCACCACTATAAGGTTGCCTCTCTGTGCCTTTTCTATAAATATGTTCATGGTAATTGTTCAGATGAACCCTTCACTAGGGCAGCTAGACTATAAATTTAAGTTTAGTACTAGACTGGTGGCAAGGTCTCTTCAATTCACAGTTGAATTGGTTAGATGTAGACGTAAGTTCTATGCTAACAGTTTCTTTTGTCACACTTCTCGCTTGTGAAATTCTCTTCTGGTTCCATATTTGATCTTCAAAAATTCAAATACAATGTCAATTGTTATCTACTATCTTCTTGATTACTCTTCTATTGTTCTTGCTCCTTAATAATGTCTCCCTTCTCTCTTATTCTTTCACATTCAGTAACAAACGAGTGACTTTACTGCTTTGCTTGGGGTGATATTATTGAAAATAAATAATTAAATAAACATGTACAAAAATATAAAATGATTATTAAAACTTGATAAACGATTTTAAATGATTTATTCAAATAAATCTTTACTCATTTTAGTTTTGATCTCTGAATCTCATATAAAAATTGATGACTAGGAAGTAGAAGAATTTGGGACCATAGGATCAAAGTAGAGTTGAGAGTGAAGCCTTTTAAGAAGAAGAAGAAAATAGCCAAAATAATGGATCTGATACACATAAATAATGGCAAAGATAAATTTGTCCTCTTTCATTATTGTTATCTTTTAGTTCCTAATAAAATATGAAATAAAATTTTATTTATACTTGGTCCAGCATTACAAATACATAGGGAAATATTTTCCCTGAATTAGATAAACAATGAAGGAACCATATGAAGCCACAAGATACTCTTATGTTATTTTGTAAGTATATAGACTTCAGTTTCATGCTTATTATTTTAACTGATAGGGAGCAGATTTGAAATACCAGTTTTCCCAGGAAAGATGGCAGTTAACATGTGTTCCTACAAGTCTGATGGTGGAGTGGGGGACTTGAGACAGTTTTCAGATCATCTCCACAGTCTACCATAAAAGCATCACTTCCCATGTCTTATATCATGACATTATAATTGCAGTTTCATCACCAGACATCACATCATCATCCTCCCACTCCTTTACATTGCAGTGGAGAATAAGATTTTATTGACAAGACCATGTAAACAATTTTGATCTCTTATCAAAGCTGAAAAGTGAAGATTTAGCAGCTTCAGCCCAGTCAATCGTTATCTACAATCTTCTCAATTCCTCTTTTATTGTTCTTGCTCCGTAATAATGTTTTAATTTTTCTTATTCTTTCACAGACAGTAACCCCTTGTGTCTTAGTGACTATATTGCATTGCTTGGGATGAAATGATTAAAAAATAATAATAATAAAATACTTCACCTGTCAATAGTTTTTAAGTTAAAAATTCGTCATCTATTTCCAATTTATAAAACATCATAAAATCCTTAAAATTTAAGTTTATATGCAAATTTTAATTCTTCCTTAGAGAACTGAAAATCTGGGTTTGCATGTGACTTAGACATGGTCACTTTCACAGTTGGCACTGTATTTCTGGATCTTTTTAGATTATTACTTAGTCTATCTGGTTCTTTGTTTCCTCTCCTGGGATTTTCCATGTCCACAAGCACCTTGAGTGTTTGAAACCATGTGATGATTATTATTTGATTACTCACTGTGCCATATTGAACCCATTTTTCTCCATGTTTGTTGCATGACTCAAGTTCATACTTGCCAATGATTCCAACATTTCCTTCTTTTCCTACTTTTGCATCTAAATTTCTTCTCAGAATAATATTTCCCTGCAATTTGCACTGATTACCATTATCTTCTTCAATGTGATGTATCCTTTCAGGCTTGAAGTGCCGCCAAATCGATCGTGTGCCCACAGCCACTCTACATTGTCACCTGAGTCTCCACCCTCTTCCACCCGTCCTGCTCCGGCGACGTCTCTAATGGTTCGGGCATGCAGCTCGACACCCAGAGGGAGAGCTCATCCACGATGTACTTCTCCCTCCTTCTCTTCCTGGCTGGTGAAAACGTGTCGGTGGGCAGCTGGGGATGTGGACTAGCACAATCAAAGATGCCCTAGCAGTACTATCAGGTCCACAAGTAGTTGGTCTTCGACGATGGTATCGCAATTGGCTCACCATTTCGTGTGACCTGGCTCAGGATCAATGAGCACGGGCAGCGATGGTCCGTGATGCTGTACTTGCTTGGGAGGAAGCTGATTCAACCCGACCAGGGTGAAAACCGATGCAAATCAAAAAAGATCCTTTCAGGACACTGGTAATCATGGCCCTCCACAACTTTCTGTCCTTTGTAGCTCTTAGTATAGTTTTTCTTTTTGTTATCTTTCCTAAACCCCATTCTGCCATCCATTTACAAAAGCTCATTAGGTTGGTTATGTGCTATTTTCTTCTACTCCTCTTGCCATATGTCATGTTAGTGTCAAATTTTCAAACCCTCTTTTCTCATGTACCCTAGAAATTTTCAACTCTTTCTGATGTTAAGCAGAAGTGTCTTTTTTGTTTCCATTTTCTTTAAAACTTTGTTGCTGTTCACATATCTGGTCTATAGTATTCTCAGCATCCTTCTGTAGAACCATATTTCTGTTGCTTCAAGTCTCTTTTTCATCTTTAAGGAGATTGTCCAGCATATAGGATGACTTATATTATATAACAGTTCTTTGTTTCTAACAATTTTTTTCTGTTTCTTAATACTTTGTTTAGTTTTTAGAAGGCTAATTGTTCTGAAAAGTGGTGTTCAGATTTTTATATGGCTTTTGCAATGAGGAGTACTACCAATTCCAGATATGATGAGTTGCTTTAGTCTTTTCAAAAGACAAAATGTGTAACAGGATTTTTCCATTGTGTCATTCTAAATCCACAATTGACCTGAAATAATATCATAATCTATATATATATATATATATATATATATATATATATATATATATATATATATATATATATATATATATAGATTATGATATTATTATTATATATATATATATATATATATATATATACATATACATATAGATTCCTCCAAAATAGGTTTAAATTGAATTTTTAAAAAAGAAAAATCTTACTTGAAGTTTTTATTTTAGTTTTAATTTCAAGCTAATGGATTAAATTTAATATTTCCAATAAACAAAATACTTTGGTCTATTTCAAAATAAATTTAAAATGGAATGAGTTTTTTTTAAAAGTGCTAAAAATGGATGATTTTAGCCACTTTTAGGCATATTTCTAATTCTCTCAGCACAATGTTAATTCTCTTTGTTAAAAAACATCGCTCAAAAGTAAGATATACTTTTCTGAAACATTATTTGCAGAAGATTAGCTCATTTAAAGTGTAATTAATCTGATTTGAAACAAATATTACTTACTTTTTGTTTAAAATATCACAGAAAAGCATTTTTTAACACAGAGGTGGTTACTTTTACAAGGTGTTGAGAGCCATCTTGTAGACTTATGTTTAGAAACTTTTTCTACGGGAGGGGAGCATATCTGTAAAAATCACTTGACATATATAATGTGAGCACCATTTTTTATATAACCCAGTAATCTTAAAAATTTAGGAAAAATATTCTAAGTAATCTAATGTTTTATTGAATTTTAGGTACGTTGGTGGCTTTAAATTTACAATAGTTACCACTCTTTTTTCTGATAATGTCATGTATGGATGTCCATATTTACAAAAATATTTACATTATGAAAAAAATAGTTCAACAACATTTACTCATTTTTGTTTATTAGATGTTAAATTTCATCACTTAGCATTCTCTATAATTTACCTAAACTTATCAGTTAGCCTGATGTATATTTATGAATGTTCTTAAATTTATAAATTATGAAAAACTAACGAAATTTTAAATTTTGTTTATAAATACATGTTGCAAAATAAAATACTTACATTTGTCTTAATAAAGTTCATCAGAGGATGAAATGTGTCTGCTAAGATAATAGATAGATATATGTGTGTATGTATATACATTCTAATTTCAACCATATCTGTCATACTCCCCCTCCCCCTCTCTCTATCACCTTACATCAACTTAAAACTACCCCTCAAATGTGTATAAATATAATACATAAATCTAAAACCATTTTTCACCCTTGGAAATGTGATCTGATGAACCAGGTAAAAACCACCTACCTGGGGAAATAAAATATAATCAATGGACCCTTAAGGTTGTATGTTTTCTAATTAAATTGAATTAATACTTTCCCTGGTTTGACATTGAGCTCTCTGGATTACATCCTCTTTGGGATTATCCATACAGATTACCAATCTTTTCATTACCTAACTATATATATATATATATATATAGATAGATAGATAGATAGATAGATAGATAGATAGATAGATATGTGTGTGTGCGTGGATATATATATATATATATATATATATATATATAGATAGATATATATAGATATATAATAGATATGTGTGTGTGTGCGTGTGTGTATGTCTATGTGTATATCAGGGGACAAATATTTTCTGTGAAAATTTCTCGCACATTCAGGCCAGTAAATGTTATAAATACTGTTTATTATAAACAGACCATTTACTTAAATACTTGTATCAATAAAAAGAATGTTAAACATAAAAATGTCTTAAAATAATTGTCAGACTTTGTCCATTTCATAATGTGTGATGTCATTTATTTACATTTGATACACCATGAGCAGATATGAATGTACGTGAGAGATTCATGGAAGATTGAAGTTTAAAGACAGTAAATTCGACCTTGCTAACCGAATGCTCCTCTCAAAAATCAGTTAAAGTCACGTCATATATATATATATATATATAGATAGATAGATAGATAGATAGATGTGTGTGTGTATATATATATATATATATATATATATATATATATATATATATATATATATATATATATATATAGTCATTGTCTTTAAATGTGTGCATGAAATAAGTTTTAAATTAAACACTTTTAATTTAAATACTTTTGATGCATAATAATAAATATATCTTCAATCTTGGATTCTTTTCTGCCTTTTTTTTATCCATGAAAAATTCTCAGGAATCAAATATTTTGTTATATTACTCATGAAGTGTTTTTTCCTTTTGAAGTCTTTGTTTTTTGTTTTAAAAACATTGATCCACAAACTGATATTTAATTTCCTTTCTACCAGTTTCCTTTCCTTCTTTCAAAACTCACATAACTGACTTGCACAATTTAGTATAAGTCAAACATTTCTGACACAATCACTTGTAATCTGATTCTACTATTAATCCAGATATAATCTCAGACAGTATTTCAAATTCTCAGCTGTTATTTTAGTGAGTTCATGATTAGGTTAGTTAATTTAACAACATATTAATCTTTGCTGGGTTAATTAATGTTGACTGTAAGTCTTATAAGACAAAAATCACAATAACTTAATTGATCCAATGTTAACCATTCTACAGAAATTGCCAAGAACACCACCATAAATTCTTTTAATGCTTTGTATAATTAAGAAAAAATAAATTCTTTTTTTAGTTTCAAAAGTAGAATTTAAATATGAAAATACAACATTTATAAAATATAGAATTAGCTTCAACAGGTGGGAATGGCATCTTTAAAATATTTCTTTGCTAAGAAGAAAATAACTCTTGCTCTAACAATATCATGATAGATGTTCCTTCCTTATTTGAGAAAACTCTTTTTTACCTTCCATCAGCATGGCTGATGCTAACCTCCAAGAAAGTGACTCATTGCACTTTCTTGGACTAAAGTTTCAACTGATGTGAAGTGGAAAAGAGTATATTGAATCAATTGCTAAGTTTGTAGCTAAGAAATTTGGTTCATTATATCGTGCTAGATAATTTTTCTTGCCAGAATCTATCTCACATATTCATCCCTGCTTTGAATATTGCTGCCATATCTAGTCTGGTGCTCCTGCTATATATTTAGAGATTTTTGATAAAAACCAAAGAAGAATCTGTAATATTACTGGTTCTGATATGGCAACTTGGCTTCAGAGGATAGTGGCTCGGATTGCAGAATTGGAGAGCTGAGTTCAAATTCCTGTCAAATCCATTACATTCACTTATGTGCTAATAACCTTGGAAAAGGTATGAATCCTCTTCTTCTTCTCCCCCCCCCCCAGTTATGGGTAAATAACAGGACAGACCGGGTTCTATAACCTTGGATAGTAACTGGTCTACCACAGAAAGAAATGGCAACTTACTGCAGGAAAAAATCTGCCTTGTCAGTCATGTATTGAAAGATACATGATCGCCTACACTTGTATCATGCATGGCACATAACTGACTGATATCTATATCAATGCATAAGATGCTGGAAGGATGGTCAGTTTTTTGTATTGTTTCAAGAAATACCTAGCATCTGTTACCATGCTCTATCTTTATAAGGGTCAAATCAAACCAAGAATGGAACATCTGGGCTGGTGCTGTTCAATCCTTACTATCCATCTTCAACAAAGTTCAAAAGTGCTTACATAGTTTTATAGAATTATGAATTAGTCACCACCCTGCAGCTCTTACCCCACAGATGAAATCTCACTAGTCTTTCACTACTATATTTCTATTACTATAGCAGATATTCAAATGAGTTATATCTCTTAGTCCCACAAGTTCAGACCTTCACAGCTAGGATCCGCCATTCCTTTTATGTTTATTTGATAAAAAGCAAATTTCACTCAAACAGCTTCTTTTCCAGAACTTTTACTTTGAGAAACAAACTCCTGAGAGAATGCTTCTCTGATAACTACAATCTTGATCTCTTTAAGTCTAGGTCAATCGATATCTATTGTACTCGTCATAATAATACTCTCTTCCCCTTTCCTCCTCTCTTACCATCTCACTCAGTAACCTTCTACTTTGAGTGACCCTTGGGCCTTGTAGTGGGTGCAAAAAATAAAAAAATAAAAATATTAAAAAAAAAAATAAAATATAAGAAAAACGTTTATAAATTGGACATGTTTCACTACTTTTATTGTTGCTTCATCATAAACTTTGGGGGAATGAAGGAAACATGGATAATGTTTTGATATTTAAAATTCTATCCATTTATTTTCATTGATGTCATGTGTTCATATTGAACATGTATGAACATGAACACATTATCTACCTGACCAATGAAAACAAATATCACAGAATATGAAATGCATTTCCCTCATTTTCAAAATATTTCTGATTACGTTAAAATAAAAGTAGCAAAACATGTCAAATTTATAAACATTTTCCTATTTTCTCCTTATTTAATCATTCTGTTGGATCTCACCCATATTTTTCAATTTATATATACACACACATATATATACACACACACACACACACACACACACATGAACACACAAACATATATATATATATATATATATATATATATATTGTGTGTATTTAGGCAGCATCTTTTCATTTATACATGTTTCATTAAATAATATAGACACGTGTTGTCTATTTATTTTATGTAAACTCTTTTCATAACGTCTAATAAGTTTAGTAACATTATAATTGAACAAAGAAAGAAATTCACAATATTGATCCATATTTTTTTAATACAATCTAATATTCGGCCTAGATGTCAATTACAAAATATTAAGCAATATACGGACAAGACAGTGATGACAGTCTGTGAATGTTTACATAGATGATCTCTAAGCAACGATAAATACATGCATATAATACGCTAGAAACGAAAATCGCACCGCATCTCATGACGTCACACATGACCACATGAGAGTGAATTGTGGAAGTATGAAGTATGGAAAGCCGTTGACACAAACCAATGGCCTCCGTCACCAACTACAGACATTTAAGGATATTTGTAGAGATTCCATAGTTGATTTTGTTTAGGTTGGGTTTCAACTGTTTAATGTATAATGCTTCAAGGATTTTTAGTTTTTGTCTATTATTTTCATGTCAAAGTATAATTGTGTTTTTAAGCCAAAGTATTTTACGAATTGTGTGTGTAGGGCAGGCATGTTTTTTTCAAATGCCTAAAATGTTAGAGTTTTCATTCCAATGTAGTGTCAAGCGTCGTAAAAGCGAGTTTGTGGTGTGACCAACATAAACATTATTTAAATCGTTGGAGATACAATCTCCCAAAGGGCACTTGAATTTATAAACTATGTTGGTTTTTTGCAAATCACTAACCGGGGTAGAAGAATCATTGTGAAGAATTAAGTTGGATATACTAGATTTAGTGTAGTATATGATTAATTTAATTTTTTTACTAGGATCTGTTGTTGATATATTAGTATTTACTAAATTCTTTAGTATATTTTCATCTTGTTTATAATTAGTATGCATTTGATTACAATATAGGAGATTAATATGTTTGAGATCATTAGAAGCAGTATTATATACTATTTGCTTAGTATTGAGATTTCTAAGAAAGCATCTTATTTGTTCATCAACTATATAGTTTGGAAAGCTATTATTAATAAGTGTCTGTTTTATATTCTTTAGTTCACTGTAAAAAATCTGTTTTGTGGATGAATTAGTTTCTGCACGATGTATTAGGTTCTTTATAATTGCTATTTTGTAGTAATATGGGTATTCGCTCTTGTAGTTAAGTGTACATGAATTTATGCTTGTAGGTTTTTTGTATGGCGAAATAGTAAATTTGTTATTATTTGTGTTTATCAATATGTCAAGGAAGGGGATTTTATTATTAGTATTAAGTTCATATGTGAATTTAAGGACAGAATTATTTTGGAAACGTTTTTGAAGTTGAAGTATTTTATCTGTTTTTTTAACTAACAAAAGAATATCATCAACGTATCTTAGGTAGATTGATGGTTTTTTAAAATCTGTAAATATCTTATTTTAAAGGTTTGACATGTAGAAATTGCTAAATTCACATATTGGATCAATATTGTGAATTTCTTTCTTCGTTCAATTATAATGTTATTAAACTTATTAGACGTTATGAAAAGATTTTACATAAAATAAATAGACAACACTTGTCTATATTATTTAATGAAACGTGTATATATATATATATATATATATATATATATATATATAGCAGTCAAAGATTGTATGAAAATCAAAATATTCGACAATCAATGGGATATTGAGAGAAAAGGCATTTAAAATTTAGCAAATATATATAACACTTATGCACAAACATATATATATATATATATATATATATATATATATATATATATATACATATGATTGTGCATAAGTGTTAATTTTTTTTTGATAAGTCACTTGAGCCAATTTCTGTTTACCAACCAGCTGCTTAGCAAAAAGTATGGGCTAAAGTGGAGTATTGCATTTCATATGACTGCTTAATTTCTACCATCATGAACCACACATCTGCAAAGATCTTATCATGAAGCATCACCACTCACTGCTAAACTGGTAGCATTGCATGAGATGAAGTTTGTGTAATCTAGTCACCACTAACAGGACAAATTCTTTCGGTAGCTCTAATCAACCATCATTATAAATTTGTACTGATTTCCAAGTTAAGAGACAATAAGGTGTACTTTAAATGTTTACCTAACTTTATCATCCACTTAAATGTATGATTTTGTGGTAAATTGCCAAATTTGTATTTATTATTTTTATAATGAATATGAAAATTTTTAATAAAAAGTATTCTTAAAAAAAAATATTAAAAAGATAGTAAAATGAAACTATTATTATTATTTTTTTACAATAAGCTTCACTCTATACAAGGATTGGGAACCACTCAAGGCAGAGGGTTACATTAGGAGGTAGTTTGTATTGATAGGAAGGTAACAGTTAACCCTAGACTTGAACAAGTTAAGATTGGGGAAACATCCTCTTGGGAGTCAGTTCCACAGAGCAGCAGTTCACAGGAAGAAGCTGTTCAAGTGAAACTTACTTCTCACCCATGGAGCATGGATGGAATGTGGGTGGTTTTCTACTATGTAAGTGGTATGGCAGGTTCTTGCTGTGAAGGCTAGGCCTGGCGGAATCAAGGAAGGTAGTTTGTGCATTTTCCATGAAAGTAGTGATAATGCAGTAAGAGGCTGGCCACATCACATCTGTGAGAAAGAGGTTGTTGGGTGGAAAATAATTCATCACCTACAAGGACGGAGATGATTTTGGAATCTATTGTGTCTGGAGGGCAGTCTGTGCAGATCCCACCCAAATATGGCAGCAGTACTCCATTCTTGGACTGATCTAGCTCTTGTAAAGGTAGACTTTATCATTACATATTCCTATGCAAATTACTATTGCTAGAAGTACTCATTTTGAAAGATTTTAGCAGTATAAGCAAATACTTTGTTGTAACTAGACTGATTTCTTATCTACTCAGCCCAAATAGCAGAACTATTGGAAAGTAAGTACAGACAAATCTCTCATCAACAGACTAAGATGGGGGAGGGGTGGTCTGTTAAAGCTATTTGTCTGTATATGGGAAAGGATTATTTTTGAGTTATAGTAACTACTTGTAGTTATGATCATAATGTATATACTATAAACATGTATATGTATGACATAAATAAATATATACTTAATATAGACATATTAATCAAAATAACAAAAATAATAGATTTCTCACAGCTACTTTCTCATGTACATGCTAATGTATCATACTTTATATACTGTACACTTGCCTTTGTTTACAACTGAAAGGCCTGCTACCACTGCCAAGTGGTCACTTTGAGAACTAATATAATTTGTTCTGCTAAGCCTGCAGATTTTGAAATATATCACAGATGATTTGGAAGTTTTTTCCTGCCGATTTTTTTATTTTACCTGCAGATTTTGTCCATTGCATCAGATCCATTGATGGGGTGTCCATAGATGAGAGGGTTGTCTGTACCCACACCACCTGGTCTTTTCCCCATTTCTTTTCAAAGGAAGATTTTCTTCAACTAATATAAGTATCCAAATTTCTTAATTTGGCCAATTTGTTCTTTGAACTTTTTTACTTATTTTATTTGTTCTATGTGATTTTTTTTTACCCCAGCCACTCCCCTTGTAGTATTTTTGTATCTATGCACATTTTTGTGCATTTTGTATTTTTTTGTAAAACATGTAGATTTTCATTTAATATTAGGGAAGACTACCTTAAATAAATTTCTCCTTCTTGTGGGGTACACTATGCTGTGGAGTTAAAATCTTTTAACTAAACCTCTAGACATAAACTAGAAACTTCTATAAATAGCACCAAAGAAACAATGGGTAGTAAGTTCAACTCACAAACTAATTTGTTAGTGTAGTGAATTCAATCTTCACCAATCAGTTGAAGCTAAGGTGAGTGTAGAGTAGTGGTAAGCAAATGGTTAGCAATATCGTTATTTTTCAAATTCAATTGACTAATTATGACATACAGAATAAATCTTGCAGTAAACAGAAGATATAAAAACATTGCATGCTTAGATGAAGCATTACTTTTATTTGTTCAAAATGTCCAATACAAAGTCAATGTTTTAAAACTCCCTACACACACACATTATATATATATATATATATATATATATATATATATATATATATATATATCAGAAGTTTGGAGGCACCTCTTTGAATTTCAAAGAATCACCTCTAAAACTGAAGGGTTGTGTACCTTTTTCAAAATTAATTTACAAGCTCATTTTGGGACAGACGGATTTTCTCTTCCTGAAGGGTTTATGATATATTCAATAATAGTAATAACAGTGAAGTCAACCTATTAATGCATAAAGTTTCTTTAAAATTTAAGGTCTTTTTCCTAATCTAACTTGTTGACAAATGGTAATCTTAGAGTTATCAATTTAGAATTTTAGTTAATCCGCTCTCTAAAAAGTGGATGCCATGCACTAATGGGTTAAATATTTTCAGCATTCAAGTCAGAGGATGGCCCTAAACTTTCTGCCTATAGTGTGTGTGTGTGTGTGTGTGTGTGTGTTTGTGTGTGTGTGTATATATATATATATATATATATATATATATATATATATATATATATATACACACATTTGTTTATTTATTTATAAAAATAATATAGCATTCATTGTTTTTTTTTTTAAATAAAGTGTTGGGGGGTCAATTGATAAAAATCACCTGAGGATGCCATAAGGTTGAAACCAAGGTAGTGAAATCAACTCATCTCCTAATTTTCAAATTTTTTATATATATAATGTGTGTGTGTGTATGAAATAACGGTACAAATAGTAAAATTAAGGTAAAAAATTTTGGGACCACTGTAAATGAAAAAGTGGCCACAAGTACTACACAGTAATGACTAAAATAATAAATATAGAAAAGCATGGTTTTACAAGTCTGGATGGTCTTCTTGATGCTCAACGCAGATGCTCATAGTAATCCAAGTACACCAAGTGTTTTTATTAAAAAACCATCTCTTGGAAATAAGTGTGTAAAATTTCAGATATAATTAAAAATATATCTGTAAAAGGAGAATATGAATAATCAAGACAAAAGGAAAATATATCTTAGCCAAAAGTTTAATTCTCTGATGGACTTTTATTTATATATATATATATAATGTTGGCCAGTGGATCCTGTTTTTTGTCCAATCTCCTCATGAGCAGAAAAGCTAATGGGAAGCTGATTTAGATGCCAACCACCCATCCATGTGACAGGTTGTACTGTGTTACATGTTACCAGTAGCAAGCCTGAGCATATTTTTTATTTATTCATGATTGGTTAAATCATGAATAAAAAAAAATATTTTACGCATCAAATATTCATTTTTCAACATAATCAGTTTCCTTGTTAATGCACTTAATCCAATGGTTCTCTAATAATCCCATAGATTGAACATTATACAGTGGAGATTTCAGATCAAATTCAGCAATAATCATACCAAGCAATGGACTTTATATATTCTTGAATAATTCTTTTCACTGTCAAGGAAATATGTTGAAAAATAAATATTTGTTGTGTCAATAAACACTTTTCTTTTTCGTCATTAAGCTATGCACTTACTGATTTATCTAGGTATATCACAAATAGCTTGTATAATCTGTAGTCTTTATTTTTATATAATCTGTAAACTTTATTGTTTAATTAGAAACATGATATTTGAGCATTTTTATTTTCAAACAAAATAAAATATGTCAAGTTTTATTTCTTACATTTTTATTTATCTTATTTATTTATATATATTTTTTTGTTGAAATATTTTTATCTTCTAAAGATTGT
>CAHIKZ030000591.1:2862500-2867500 GCA_903632075.3 Acanthosepion pharaonis | reverse complement strand
GGAAAGGTCTTACATATAATATAGAGATACTTCTGTGTCTGGAAAAGCCATTTTTAGGATTCAAATGGGCTGGATTCATCTATGTCCTATGTTCTGATGCTAACCTCCAGGAGAATGTCTTGTTGTGTCTTCTCAGGCTAACATTCTCTGCTGACATGATGTGGAAAACTTATATTGAATCCATTGCTAGGTCTGCTGCTAGGAAAGTTGGTTCACTGTGTCATGCTAGACAGTTTTTCTCGATAGAATCTCTTACTTATTTGTAAGTCTACCACATGTTTTGAATATTGCTCTCACATCTGGTTTGGTGCTTCTGCTATATATTTAGAGATTCTTACAAAGAAGTATCTGCAATGTTATTGGTTATGACCTGGCATCTTGGCTTTAGTCACTTTCCCATATCCATAATGTGGCTTCTCTGTACCTTTTCTATAAATACTTTCATGGTAATTGTTCTGACAAACTTTCCTTTATGGTACCTAGACTTTATGGTACCTAGACTTTATGAATTTAAGTGCAGTGCTTGATTGGCAGTAAGGTTTCATCATTTTAAATGAAATGGCTAGCTGCATCTGTGAGTACTATGTTAACAGTTTCTTTTCTTGCATTTATGAAACTCAAGTCAACTTTGAACTTCAAAAATTGAAATGCAATATCAATCATTATCTACTGTCTTTTTCTCATTATCTCTCCTTAATAGTGTTTTTTCTCATATTCTCTAACACTCAGTAATTCCTAGTGTATTAGTGGCTTTATTGTCTTGCTTGTAGTAAAATGATTAAAAAAAATATTATATTCAAGAATTCTATCCATTCTACTAGATTAGTTGCATTGAAATGTCATTCTTTATCTATTTATTAGAGCCATGCATTTTAAGCAGTCATTTAAACAACTTGAGTTCCAATACTTGTGCAAAAATTAAGCAGAGTAATGGTCAAAATTTTAATTATTTGGTGAAATAAGAATTTGCTGCTTATGGTGAACATTGTCCATCTTTTTAAATTATCCTTTCTTGTTATATACTTATAACTATAATTAAAGAAAACATTATTTGGTTTTGCAAACAATCCACAGACATGCTCTATATTCAGCTACACAGCAACTGTTAAAATAATAGCAACAAAAATCTGTTTACTTCCAATTTTTTATGTTCAGATCTGTAAATTTTCTTAAGGCTTTGCTGATTTATTTTCAAAGTAAATATTATGGCCAGAATAACAAAGACATAAACAAATGAATTAAATGAATTTGCCAAAGATTTGAAATAGTAAGATTCAGTTAAATCATACTTATTATAAAACCCAGGTTGTGTGTGTGTGTGTGTGTGTCTGTACGTTTATATATTGGATCGGTTTCCAGACATTTTTTTTCAACTGATTTTTACAAAACTTCACAGGACTATGTAAAATTACCTTGTGGTTTCTGACAGTGCCAAAATTGGAAAACACAATTGTTTTGCAAAAATCAATTTGAAAACATGATTAAAAGCATCGCTATGAAAAATGAATGAAAGGGGACAACTCATATCGAGTTATACTTATTATTATTAAAACCCAGGTTGTTTGTGTGTGTGTGTTCGTTTATATATGGGATCGGATTTCCACATTTTTCAACCAATTTCAACAAAACTTCACTTTTTTTTTTGGCAGGTGGTGTTTTCTTATTGTCTTACACACTTTTTTCTTTATTTTTACATTCAGAATACTTTAAAATTCCATTTACAAGACAATTGTTTATAATAAAATTCTATTCAATCGGTAGACTCATAACGATTGAAGTTTGGGTTTGACCAATTCGTAAAAAAAAAAAAAGAAACTAATTAAGATATGCATGTCCATCAACCTTAAACAATAATCTTTATCAATTTTATTTTTCAGTCTTTATGATGGTTGATACTTGATCTATCTCTTACTGTTACATCCCCGGGCAACGCCAGGCTCTACTGCTAGTAATAAATATAATGATGGTGCCGATGTTTGTTGTCATTTGACACCAATTGTTCAAAAGTTGTAAAATAATGGCTTTATATTGATTATTTTAAAATGTTATATTTTATTTATGCAATACAGAGGCAAAGTTATAGAGTAGCAAATAGATAATAAATTAGTAGTTATTGGTAGCAAAAGTATTAAGGAGGGTTCACAAAATAAAAATCTCATCATAAAATTCTACATTTGTCATTTCTCTAAAAATAGACTGATATTGAAAATTTAAGCATATACATTTACATTATACATAAAATAACCCTATTTTGTCAGTAAAGCTTGCTTTAAATCCTGACTGCTGACAATTCCTGATTTCAAATACCCAACATTTAAACTGAGTGCCACAATTTGCTAAAAGACATTTTAAGTAAAATTTTTTGAAAGTTAGTGATTAATCATCATTTTTTTCCCTGCTGCCACAAATATTTAGTTTGTTAATACATAAAATGAATAAAGTCATGCTGAGGGAAGGAATTAGAGTAAAGTCAGTAGGCAACTATGAGAAAAGCAGAAACCTTAATACACTGACATATCAAAAGTCATTGGAATAGTTGCCTACTATCATTTTCACCCTCCAACCGGGTAAAGTCCATAATATCATAAATGCTCAATTATTCTGGTCAATTTGTGTTCAATGACAGGGAGCATTATCCAGCTAAAATAACCCATTGTTATTGGTGTATATGGAGTCCCTGAATGGGTGAAAATGTCTATAAAGAAGTGCAACATTGTGGTAACTAGTTGTTTAGGTGGACCAATGGGCCCAACTCATGCAGGATGAACACACCCAATGCCATTAGGGAACCACCACAAGCCTACACAGAGCTTTGTTGACAACTAATGTCCATGGTTTGATGGGGGTTTATGCCACACCTGAATCCTACTCTCAGCCTGGAATTGTAATTCATTAGACTACACCATATGCTGCCAGTCCAATTAATGATGTCATGAACCCAGGTGAAATGCTGTGTCTGGTGTTATGGTAATAACAGAGACACCCTGGTGGGCCTTCTATATCGATATCTCATGGATGCTAAAAAACTCAGAACTGCTGGCTCTGCATCTGACACTTCCTGGACTGAATGCAGCTTTGATTTGAGCTAGTGTTATTTGTCTATAACCACAAATAATAAGTTGAACAGTCCACAGAATGTAGTAATGCCTTCCATCAGATACACACAGCAACATAAATCAAGGGATGTCAGATGTGCCGACAATTTCAGAACTGAAATGTCCCATCCACATGGTACCCATTGTCATGTCCCATTCATTGCTATAAACAGCCTAACCAGTGTTTACAGTGACACTCCAGATACCAAAGTCAGTTCAACATTTTTTAGCTCATTCAATAACTTTTTAGTTTAAGTGACTCTCTAAAGCTTTATATTAAGTGAAGATTAATTAAAAAAAAGTACAAGTGATATAAATCTGGACATTTTCCATGATATCAAGGTACATTTATACTACCTACATTTACTTTTGCATACTGCCTTTGTGAAGCCTGATGGTCTTGGCAAAGACCATCCTTCCTTGAACATTGTGGACTGGTTCTACAGAATCACAAACAAAGAATTGTACTAAATAACCACATCACTTGAGATCTAACAACATTACCAACAACTAAAATGGATAGCACATCTAATTAGAAGGGAAAATAACAATATAATCAAGATGCTGACATTCCACAAGCCTTCAGATAAAAGGTTAGGAAGGAAACCACCATCAATACTAGAAAAAGTGAAAAAAGCTTTTGGTTTTGAGAATCCATTTTCCTGAAAAAATTGTTTTTAGAGAAAAGATTTTATAAATTTCAAAAGAAAACAGTACAGGCAGCTTGATTAATGAATGTCAATGTTTCCTTGTAGGGAAATGGCTAATATTACCATTCTTATGATTTTTCATATAGCAGTGCATGCCAGGTTCAACTGAAATTTGTGATAAAATATAACTATCATTGTTTTATATTTTTTCTACTGCTGGCAGAATTTACTGTGTAATATATAATTATTAGAGTAACTGTAAATGCAAAATATTTGTACAGGGTCACCGAAGGTTAAAACCAAGGGTTGCCAACACACCAACACACACAAGCCTTCAGAGTTGCTTGCCCCAGCACTTAACTCTTAGTAGTTTATATAGGCATCAACCATTGCTCAAATAAATAATTTGCATACCCTTCTGATTTATTTATTTATTAACAAGTTTAAGACATGTATCAGATTTTTACTTTTTGGCAGGGAATACACACTGCATGCAGGTGCTTCATTCAACAAGACTTTCATTACTCCAGTGACAGAAAATTTTAATGTATTTTTTAACAAATCCTACCCATAGCATAAGTAGTTAAATAATCATTTAATGCCTCTATTAGAAATTTTTATTTCTGATCTTTTCTTCAACATATATTTATTGGCCTAAGTAAACCTTATCTGAATTCATGGATTATCCTGTAAGGAATGAATTTACTAATAGCTTGCAAGATTAGCATAATGTAGTCATTTTTTGCTGTTGATAGTATGCTAGTATACCATATACATGCACTAGCATAATTATTTTTCAATCACCTACCCTACCCATGGCACTTGCTTTGTCGGACACTATTATTTTTCAAATAATTTTCTCAGCAGCATGATCATTTTGTTCCAGGCATAAAAATATCCCCACTTATAAAATAAATTGAAATTTTCCCAACAGCATGACTATTCCAACAATACTTGAATTTGGTAGAAAAGAGTAATTAGTTTTTGAGTTCAGACAAAGACTAATTTTTTAATTCTGGTAGATCCTTTCTTTTGAGAAATAGAAGCAGAAAGATCCAAACAGATATTTGATTAAATATTCTAGAATTTATTTCCATTTGAATTGCAATTACTCTAATAGCTTTCTGGAAAAAAACTTCTTTAATTAATTATTCTATTTAACTTGCATTTAAAACATTTCTTGATTAATGATGATCCAAAATGCTATTGTTAAAACAGAAAACGTAGCTAACATTTGATTTAAATTTTTATTTCT
>CAHIKZ030000591.1:2855000-2857500 GCA_903632075.3 Acanthosepion pharaonis | reverse complement strand
ATCTGGAGGTTTTTGTGTACTATTTGAATTGTTTATATGATGGATGTCTCGCCATTTAAATCATTAACCTTGCATTAGTTTTGTGTGAATAATTCATGTATTTGTAAATTGATTGCACGTTTATTGTAATATATATATATATATATATATATATATATATATATATATATATGTATCATATGTATATGTATATATATATATATATATATATATATATATATATATATATATATATATATATATATGTATATGTATATATAATTATATATATATATATATATATATATATATATATCATATAAATCATATATATATATATCATATTAAGTATTTTTTTTTTTAACATACAACGTGTGTTAGCACGTGCGATACCCCTGTCTTCATCAGCCGCCGACCAGGGGTGATCTCACGGTTTCGGTGGCTGCGGCGGGACCACCACTAGCGCCACCAGCAGCGTTTGCCACCAGGCAGGGTATGAAGATAAGCTAACTAATTGTTCCTTTAAGCAAAATTTATCTGCAATGAAAGTTTCTGAACGCGTTTGCTGTTATTGACGCGCTCGTAAAAGTCGTTATAGACGACCACGCAAATATCTCACTTGCGCATATTAGGTCGTGATGTTGCGCGCATTCTGTTTGCTTTTTTGATCTCGACCAAATCCAACTTGACGCGTGTTGAACAGTTTTTTGAAGGCGATGCGAACGCTTTCAACCAACGGCCAGTGATGCCTATTTTTAAAAGATAAATGACCGAATGTCCCAGAAAACCGACACCCAATCTCGATAGGCATCACGTGACACGTCCAACCATTTTCCATACACTCGGCACGCAGTGACTCGTACCGGTTTTTCTTAGTTCGTGTGCCTCCCACCCTGTTCTCTTCCCAAGGGACTGTTAGTTCTATTAGGAAGACAGTCTTTTTAGAGTCGGACCACAACACAATATCGGACGTTTGTCTGTCTGTGCGATGTGTATTGGAAATTTTAAGGATATCATTAGATCCACTAAAAAACCTTCCAATCACTGGCACCACTCAGCAGTTTTATATTGGGGGTTTGTTTTTTTTTTTCTTTGCAGGCATTCCCCTTCCTTATGGGAATTCAATCTTAGTTTCCTTGGATGCCACAAGCTGTTGATTTGCTGTCTCACATTGTGTTCTTATTAGATCCCTATCACTTCTAATACCTTGTTGTGTCGCCACGTGTACATATTGAGCGAGTGTGGACAAGCAGAAAGCACATGACGCAAAGGTACCTCGGTCTTTTTGACACGAAAAAAACAGAGATCTGTATCTGTGTATCCCCACATTTTCAGAGATTTGTTTAATTTGGGAGAAGATCGTATGTAGATCGAAGAAGGAAAGATATCGCCAATGGTTCCATCGCAATTAATGAATTCCACGAAAGTTTAATGGGCTCGATATCATTCCATGTTGTCCACTTACACTGTTTTGCTTGAGTAATAGCAGTAGCTATTCTATGCTCCTCTTCGAACATTTTGATTTCTTCAACTACCACACGCCTTTTTCCTTTGCATTCTCCTTGAGAAGCATTTGTGTGTCGTGTTACCCAATCCAGCCTGATTTTTCGAATCACGCCCATGATATCTCTGATTCGCAGGCTAGTTTCTGCTTCTGTGTGGCCTCTGCAGCTGACCACTTTGTACCAGATTTAATCTCTGGATGCGCCTTTCCGTATGAAATCATCAGCTGAGTTCTCATCATCATAAGGCGCGTACTTCCCAACCTTTGAATTCCTCCAACAATGAGATGTATAGGGAGCTGCAGATGTCGGAGTTGGTATATAGGCCCACTGAAAACAAAGGTGGAACTCCAAAGCCACTTACGCAAGTACTTATTGATCACTTGCTCAATTCGCTCAATACGAGATAATGCAATTTCATACATTTGGTAGAGGCCACAAAAGGCGGGGTAATAGACCATGTTGATAGCACCAGGCCTTCATTTTGCCAGGCAAAAAGGTTCTGTCGATCGAAATTAGACCCTTTAGAGTTGATTTATGAACCTCCGTGCCCCGATGTCGATCAGTCAGTGGGATTGTATACAGCCGTCCGAGGCTCTTTACTGGCATTTCCTTAACTGTTGGTATCGTGTCATGCCAATTTTTTAAAGGAATCTCCTTAACAGATCCACCCAAGCCAGGACAGCGCCTCGACTTTTCTTGGGCTTTACCTTCATTCTCGCCCATATGAAAAGATCGTAATTCTTTCTAAGAGGTTATTGGCATCAATTTTTAGAAGAGACGAAATTGTGATATCATCCATAAAAAAGACCCAGAAGGAGTGAAGGACTAGCTGTTCTTCAGTCATCACCCTTGGCTGTGGCTGATGCGCCTGTAAAATCAGTTCCATGGCCAAAACGAAAAGAAGCGGGGAAATCACACAGCCCATCATGATACTGATCTCAAGTGGTTTGCCATTGGTAGTATAATTTTTAACAGTGAATTTCATGAAAGCTGAGTCGAAATACTTCATTATGATT